>JAAEAF010014514.1:0-116517 GCA_011037195.1 Triatoma infestans
AGTGGTCTTTGTGGCGGCGGAAGGAAGGATGATATTGTTTTCATTTTGGCGGGACCAACACTGAGGGATGAGAGAAATCTTTAGCTCTCTCACTATCAGGGATCCAGGGAGTGCGCGAAGAGGCTATCCCTAATTGTCTCTGGCTTTCTTTTTCTTTCTTTTTTTTTGCTCCTGTCTTTCTTTCTTTTATAAAGGAGCTAAAAGAATATTCATTTGAAAACAATGTAACATCCTCCAAATGACAGTTGGAGAAAAGCTGCACAGTTTTTTTTTTATTTTTGCTTTTTTTTTTCTTATATTCTCTTTGCAAAGAACTACACCAAGTGTAAATGATTTCTTAGCGCGCGCAGAGAAACTGTCATGGAAAGAACAGCATCTGTCTAAACAATCGGTCTTTTAGTTTTTATTTATTTTATTTTTAATGAAAGCCCTGTCTTAGTGAAAAAGAGATTTAATAAAGTGATAGATAGTCAACGATCCTGTTCGCCCCGCCCAGCTAGTAAGCTCAAAGCTATAACTGGGCTAGTCCCCAACTCAGGCATAACAACTAGTAAGTACTAAAGTACTTGTGTTAATTGTAGTGGAATGAAGTCCTTGTTTAAGTTGATGGTTTCGATAAGTCCTCTCGGCTCGACGTCAACCATTATTCATCATTCCTGTGGCGTATTATGCAATTAATTAAATGAAGGACATCTTTACCAGCCGTATCTTCACCTTCACGAATATCGCCCCCTCATATTCCACATGTTGACTGCAATGTAGGGGGGGTAGATGTGCTAATTTCCTGGAAAATGTTTCTTTAGTTTAACTCATAATCCTTGCTTTGTATCTAGCTCTTAAAAGGATTTCTGAATGACTATATTTTACTTATTTACTAGCTAACCCGACCACGCTTCGCTGTGGGTAAGTAAACAGAAGTATTACAGTTAACATGTCCAATGAGAATTGTTACTTCAATTACATTATTCATCAATTTTTTAACTACTAATCGTGTACCTTTGCATAACTTTGGCTGATTGATATTTCGGAGTAATATAATTGGCACTCCAATTTTCAAATTTAGAATGTGAGGCTGTAATCCGGGAACATCGAGTGAATAAAGAAATTCCGTTGGAAAATTCACTACTTCACTTTGGTCCCTCACGGAGCCAATGGATTTGTATGTCACTGTTTCACCTGCGACTGTGTTTAGAATGATTTTGTTCTTATCAAGTATGTCGACATTTTTAGCCGCTAGAATGGCCCTTCCGCTTAACCATGCGTGATTTTGATAATTTGTTTCGATGCTTTGGAATACCTTGTATATTGATTCTTCTTTTGAATGTACAATGTTGTAGAAATTAGATGAGAAGGTGATTTTTCCCGTTTCCGGATTTGTAGGAATAGTGCCGTTAACGAGTTCGAGTAATTGTCTTGAAAATATGGCAGCTGTTGGATCGTTTTGAAATTGAACTCTCATATTCGTTATTAAATGAATTATTTTTACTGTGCTTCAAAGAGTTGAATATTTCAAGCAGACATGCAATTCATCAGCTTTGTTTAGCGAGGTATCACGGAAACGTTTGCCTGAAGTCACCGGATAGTAACACCAGTTATCCACTAAATGGAACCTGATTATTTCGCAAGTCTTGCAATGTATGGTCATGCAGGTATGGATTTTGCACGCCCGAAGAACTTTTCCCATTCCTGATGTTTTAGAAATGTTACATGTTGGGTTTTCTAAGAAGTGCATGTTTAGTGACAGTTTAAGAGCTCAATGCGCTGTTCTAACTCCTTCCATCAATGTAGCAGCAGTACCTGAAGAAGCAAGTGCTAACTTCAGGTACTGAAGCGTTTGAACGGATTTTTAGCTCGGAATTTCCCGTGTCCGTTGGAACTCCGGAATAGCGGTAGTTATAAGTAGTTGAGAAAGAGGATCAGAGAGCGTTCCACTATCGCAACGCGTCTGAGTCTGTCTATTTCTGCCAACCTCGTGAAACACTCGGAATTTCCCGTTTCCGTGGGAATTTCGGAGTAAAAAGTATATATAAACACTTTTATATAGAAATGCAACGTTGTGTAAAAATTTCAACTACTTTTCGGGTTTTGCGGCCACAAACATACGGATGCTGAATTTTTATATAGAGAGATAATTGGAAAATTCCCTTCAAACTGAAATTTTTATTGAAAGCCTGACTTCAATGTAAGTGTGAGAATCAAACAGAACTTTTGAGGGAAGCGTGACCTTCATAATTCTACAGATTTGTAGGAGAACATTTTTTCCAGAGAAAATTCATTTAATGCTTTGGCTGTGGGGGAGTATATGGTTCCCTTAGAAAAGTCATTTTATTAAGTTCAGATTCTCGAATTGATACAAAACTGATGACAAGCCCAATATTAAGTCAAAGTCATAAATATGAAGAAAATTTGTCACTTAAATCTGTGTAAACCGCAGTAAGAGAAAGTCGTGTGAGTGTTTCACACCAGATTTTTATTTTTATGTTTATTAGTAATAAAATTCCAGATTATATTGGTTCTTAACTGGGGATTTTCTTCTCAGCAATCATGAAAATTCAAGTCATTTGTGTGTCATTTTTCTAGAAATGATCGTACTATAACGAACGTCTGTATGCGACTACTAACTGTGAATAATTACTATTACTGTTCTAATTAATAATGAATTAATTTTCTTTAATTAGTTATATAATTAGAAAGTTTCATAAATAAAATGTTATAATTAGACGAAAACTCTTTCAGATAGAAATATTTTCAGATTAATTCCAAAAAAGGGTTAGTCCTCAGAAGTTATGTATATATCTGGAAGGCAGTGTAGTAAAGCGGTGGAGGGTAGAGGGGATAAGATAAAGTTCGAAGATATTCCAATCTCTAGTGGAATCCAACGGGCTTCTTTTAAGATTCAGTCATGCTGAACATGATAGCAGTCGACTTCACAACTCATCTTTACTTCTCCAATCTTCTTCTACAGCTTCCGTTTCCCACTTCTCACAATATTTTCATCCTCAAATATCTTATAGACTTATATATATTCTTGTTTTGCTCAACAGAAAGTGGAATTATTATTTTGTATTCAATTATATAATTATAATAATATCAATAATTGCATAATAGTAAAGAATAACAGACATTTTTTTTTTTATTGAATTACTTGTCATAATGTCACTGAATTTTCCCATACTAGATCCAATTTTATTTAGCTGATCTTAATTTAACGGAAGTTACTTTCCTGTTGAATTCCTTAGTCTGCAACACCATAAGTTGGGATAAATAATTTAAAAAAAATATACTTTGTATAGTTCTACAAAAAAAAAAAAAATTAAATTAATACTTCCGTATGACAAACAAAAATAAATTTATTATTATTTTTTATTTATTTCTTTTAACAACAGAAATCAGCCAGAGATTAATTGAAATGCTTTTAATTTTGTTTATTTATGCCCTTTTAATGCACTTTATAATTTACAAAATTTGAAAAAAAAAGAAAAAAACCTCTGGTTTGTTCACATACCACATACCTCACATATAATTGTGGTCATTCTTTAATGTACCGCGCAGGAGGGACATACTAGGTCATGTCACTTCTCCCACAGCGGTTTTCTTTATTTCATTGTCCCAATCATTCTATGGACGTAATGCACTTCTTTTCCACTCTATCTGTGTTCATTCTATAATCCACTTCACTCATCTTTCGTCACCTCTCATTATATACCAGCTCAATGCCACTTCCTTTTAATGATCATTGTTATTACATCTGTAAACCCAGTTTAGTTTCTTATCCAAATATTTCTTTTTCTGAGCTACTTTCCTTACTGGTGATTGTGGTTCCATAATCTAATTTTCGTAATCATATGTTATAACAGGCAATACCATAACTTGGTTTTTGGTATTATTAATGTCGGCTAGATACATTGGAAAATACGAACAATTAGAAATAAGAAAATAAATTTTTCGATAATTTTCGTTCTTTATACAAATTCATAACAAAATTACAAAAGAAATCCAGATAAGATGCTGGAATCTGCAGGTAGGATCTAGGCAAGATGGATAAAAATGCAAAGGGTCTATTCAAAATTTGCAATCGCTGCCACAACAGTTGTATTAACCAGAGTTCATTATAAGTAGAAGTGGCAATTTCATGTTTGCTAAAAATAAAAAAAAACGAGATTTGTTACCATTTCGCAATGAAAGAATGGAAGTTTTAATTCGTTCAACTTGGAAACTTTCTGCGTGCACTGTTATTGGTTTACCAAATAATATAAAAATAAATTATTTTAAACTATGATGAAATGGATGATCATTTGGGACAGTCTATACCAAATCTATCTAAAATCTATTTTAGCACCCACTTGTTCATTATGTAGCCACTCTCCAACCCAGATTTAGCGAGAGAACAGGAATGTGATTCCTGCATAAAGCATGAGTGCCTTGACTTTTTTCGTTCCACAGCAAACGGAAAAGATGTATCTAATGTTAGTGCAGCAGTTCTGCGATGAATTTACTTCAGTAACGTTTTGCTTATCTCTGACAGTTTCCCCCACCCTCGATGCTGAGATTTACTGTTCAGCTTTGTTCTAAAGACGAATTTTTGAAATACCACTGAACGCATCTAAGCGAGAAAATATTTCATTCTTCTATTGTTCGACAGGATGCTAAAGCACTTCTCAGCTAGTCTTGAGCTGAAGTGATAGAATCAAATAGCTCTAAGAGCTGTGAACGACTAAGAACATGATTAAATTTCCAGAAATCCCTACAGTACGTGGTTATAGCTACTGGTGAGCTTACCTTAGCTTAATGACATACTAAATTTAGATTTAATCTCATTTATCCTCGGAGATATTGAAGCTCCGGAGTAAGAATGTTATGTTAATATTATGTATAATATTAAGACGGGAAGCTCTAATTAATAGAATTCCAGCTAAACATATACTACATCTTTCACGTAATTCTAATAATTAAAGGATAACTTTAATGTTACTGGCGTGTTCGAAGTTTCAACACAGCTCACGAGTTATATTTACATAGCGCCACACGCTTCCCTCCTGCCCCAAAGTACTGTTGTTCCTTTACGTCTTTAGCTATTGCAGTACAACTCTCATACAGTGGTTCCCCTTCTTCTACCTGTTCACTTAACCTGCGACCTATTTTGGTCTTTTCTTTACCATGTCTTGTTTTGTGTGTGTGTGTGTGTGTGTGTGTGTGTGTGTGTGTGCAACAAGAGAGCGGCGCGCTCGTGTATAAGCCAGAACAACAGTCTCGCCTCCGGCAGCATACCGAGACATCCATGGAATATTAAATGTCAATCTGAGAATAAACTGAAGAGAGAATGAGAGATAACGAGAGTGGAACCAAGCGTGCACAGAGCAACACGGTCTGTGAGAGAATATCTAAAGAGAGGTATGTTCAAGACGTATGTTGCTTGGTTGTCTTTTACATGGCCCACCATTTTGGCAATACTGTACACTACTACTGACTTCTCTTCCATGACTCCTAAATTCCTTTCAGACATTATCCACGCCCTGCTATCAACCCAATGTGGAATTAGAAGAGGGAAGTGGTTGTGCTGCTTCCATATTATATTGTTCATCATTCGATGTATAGCACGAGTGGAAGATGAATAGATAGGACTCCATGAAGGTATGGATGAGAAATTACAGACTTTGCATATAGGTATATATTTTCATGCTGACAGTAACGTTCTGGAATTTAACGAAGCACCCTCTCATTCATTTTCATCATATCAGTATTATATAAAAGCGGTATCACACCTCTTAGCATACAGTATGTGTATGTGTGAGTGTTTGTTGTATCCTTGTTTGTACACATATCCACTTAACTGAAAATAGAATGAGATTTCATGTATGTTAATGCCATAAAATAAATACATAATAATAATTTAAAAACTCCATGTTTACACATTAAAACAAGAGAGATATAAACAAACACAAAGGATTGTTATTATTATTATTATTATTATTATTTTTATTATTATTTTTTTGAAAAGAGAAAGATTATTTTCAGAAGCATAGTTAATGTTAGCAGCGTAATATTTTATTAATTTTTTTTATATTTATTTTAATAAAAAAAATATTAACCAAATATTAAATTTTTTGTACTTATAAAACATTTAAATTTTATCTTCTTGAAAGATAATAATTTCATCTTTTAGGTTTCCGCGGCCATTTCCATGAAAAAACTTGAGTTTCGGGGTTGAGACCGCGTCAGTGGTTTGCTAAAAACCGACGTTTCCCTCGTGCTGCAATGACCCTCTTCATGTTCGTTACATCTTGAAAGGCATAAGGTAAATAAGCCAATAAGGCAGGCAATATTGCAGGGATACGGAGCGGGAAATCTTAAAGCACTTACCGGCTCCAGACTCGAATATGGACCGCCAGTTTATGGCTCAGCGCGCAAGTCACGCCTGCAAGCATTAGACAGAGTTTATAATGAAGGAATTAGATTCTTCACAGGCGCCTTCTGAACTAGTCCATTAAAGAGCCTCTATGTAGAGTCAGGGACGCTACCACCCTCTAGCTTAGAAGAGAGCAACTGACCTTGGCCTACATCGCCGGAATATGGGGAAAGAGATTTCATACCTTATTTTCCACCATATTCGAGAGCCCACATGAGCAAAGTTTCCGAGAACAACGCTCAGGGTCGGAGCTAAAGAGCTACTAGACGCGGAGAGAATAGAATTAGGTCCTGTGAAGGGGAGGGGTGCTTTGCGCCTTCTCCTCCCTGGATGTTATCCTCCACAAGCGTCCGCATGGACCTGGCCAAACATAAAAAAGAAGGCACACCTCACGTCGACTATAGACAAAAACTACTAGAAATTTTTAACTATTATTATGATTTCCGGCCTGTCTTTACCGACAGGTCGAAGATCGGCGACGTCGTTGTTTGGCTGTGTACACAGAGGGAGTACTTTCCCCTTGTATGTATACAGAGGGAGTGTATTTTTTAGAGCGAATGTATTTATTAGCATGAAAGTATTTAATGGCGTATATGTATTTGTTAGTGCGAATGTATTTATTGGCGAGAATGTTAGTATGAATGCATAGGTTAGGTTTTTTATCTCGGGTTTGAAAGAAATTTTATAAAAATATTTCAACCCCATTAGATTAGGTTTTATTTTAGGATTAGTTTGTTTTAAGTTGTGCAGGAATATTTGTTAAAAGTACTGCACATCCAAACTAATAATTTATATAACAAATAGTCTCCTTCGCTTTCAAGAATGCAAAAGAAAATATTTAATATTAATAATATAGTTACAAACTCTTTGTCTTCTACTAAGTATTTACGGATTAAACTTACTCATACACTTAATATTCTATCGACCAAGTAAGAAATAAAATAAGGGATGACACAACCAACTAAACCACCCTCCCCCGATTAGAGCCATGATTTAAGAGGGAATGGGTGGAAAGATCCCTGAAAAACTTACGGCTCCCCCCTGCTTTACAGAGCAAAGTGTGTGTGTGGAAGCCACTAGGTTACAAAGTGTGTCATCCCACCTCGAGTGGCCAGAGAAGAGAAAGTAAAATGTTTGGAGGACGCTAATAACCGCCGTAGTTGATGCGCCCGGGAAAAAAAAATATTGCAGGGATTATCAGTTGCAGCTTGCTGGAAACCAGAAATGATATAAGAAAAGGCATAAATTAAAGCCAGCATTTACCTATGCGTTTATAAGTTTATGACACTGAGATATTCCTATTTTATTTTTTTTTTACAGTAATATGTATCTGAAATGGTGGAATAAATTTAGGAAATTTAATAAAATGGGAGAAAATTGAAGAAAATGAGGTAGGCAGAAAAGAAATGAATGTTTTTATCTAGGAAAAACATGGTGTTGTCTATGTGATTAACAGATTTATTGTGTATTCAGTTATTAAGAGTTCAAAATTACCGCTAACCATCCAACATGGAAGGAGTAATGAGAAATAGAGAAAAACTTGGTAAAACTGTAGATAGACTGAGAAAATTATATAAAGAATGTGATTGGTCACTGTGGGAGTAGGTAGGGTTCGTGCTGTTAGTGTTAAGATAGAAAAAAGGTCTAGAATGGTAAAAGTGAGGCCACGCACCAGTTCCTCCTTCTAAAAAGAACCAGTCCAGGAAACCAACATTCCGAGTTTTAGATGAAGGAAGTAAAAATAGTAGAAGAGCAAAGAGAAGTGAACATTCTAGACACGTTTCAAGTTTAGGCTCAATTAGTGCCAGTAATAGACAACAAGACTAGTACAGCTCGGGAGCTTGTCTTCTCCAGCAAACACTCTCTTTTTTGGGGGGGCCGCACACAAACCATTTCCAGCACTTCCCCACTCAACACTGCTATACGGCGTTGAGCCTCCCTCCTTCCTTTATCCACTTCTACTTTTCATTCCTTTCACAGAATATTTCTGCTATTTGAGATTTTCTTTCTTTAACGATACAAAAAGGAAAAGCTCAATGGTATTTCCATAATGCTATGTTTATTCTATAACTTCTGACATTAATCAAGAAAAAGTACTTACTATTAAAGGGAACATCAAAGATAATATTCTTCTTTCTTCAGTTTTTTTTTTTTCAGGAAAATTAGAGCTTTTTCTCAGTTCATTATTTTTTTTTTTTTCTAAAGAAACTTATTTCTTTCAAAACTGAGTAATTGTCTGAGACTGCTCTCTTAGTGGCCTATTCTTTTCCATGTTAAAGCCCGCTTTTGGGTGTTCACCCCAGTTTCATTATATATAGCTGGTAATCAGTGCAAATATGTCGACTATGCTCTTTCAGAATACAACACAACATACATAATTTAACAGTTCACAAATGGGGCTTTATTATTGATTTGTATATGGTTACTCAGAAGTCTGAATACTAAATGGAAATCGATAATTACTCAGTGAGTAAATACAGTATGTAAACAACAAATTCTTCAATTTTCTCATGCTGCAGCAAGAATGAACTTTTTAAAAATCAAAAGTCTTTTAACAAGTCTGAAAAGACCCTATGAAGTTTACGAAACTCTCTTTTGCGGATTGCTACTAATAGGTAGTTTTCCAGCTATTTATTACTGGTGATATCTTTGTAGCAAATATACTATGTTTAACGACATATTGGTGATGTTAGTGTGGAAAGAAAATTTACATGAAGAAACTCATAGTCATCCCCAACTAACCTTGTCTATGATCTTGTGAAATGTGTTTAGTTTTATTTGATCATTAGATCATCAATATCTACTCTCAGAGTACCTTAACAAAGTTATCCAGACATTACTATCATTTCTTTTGAAATTCAGAGAATTGTTTCCTAAGAAAACCCAGTATTCTTCTCGCACTCCTAGATGTCGCAGAGTCCATTAGGATTTCCCAAGGGATTTTACAACTGATCCCATTCTAGGGCGATATTGGAACTAAATATGTAGGTAACAAATCCATTTTCGAGCAGAATTGATCACATTTTACTCTGTTCTGTTCTAATCGAATTTGCTGACATTGCTCAAAAATCAAATTCAGTTATATCTGAAAAGTTTGTATTAAGGCTGTTATCTATTGTATAGAGATTTGAGTCCATTTGCGAATAATAATTAATCGTGTACATAGGCAAATATATCGCTGAAAAATCCGTTCTATGATTTTTTATATTTAAATAGGAAATCTGATATTTCAGATGATTCTGATTACTATTAAATTACAATAAAATAAAAATAATTTCCTTGAAGAGGATTCGCGTGATTCCCACGTCCTTTAAAACGTGTTACATCAGCAAATTAATGGTCACATGATTATCCAAAGCGTGTAAATAGTTGAGATGTTGATTGGATAGTGACCAAACGTTTAAATCAAGCGGTAGGAAGAATGGGGTGGGGATCAGAGAGTTTAGGAATGGAGCCTGCGAGAGAGAGAGAGAGAGAGAGTGAGAGCAAGACAGTGGTAACTGATAGGTGAGGCATCCAACGGAACGGAAGAGGGTACAGAGAAACGTTTAATGCCCTAATGTATATTCATGAGCTAATAGAAGGTCCGAAGCTCTTGTCTCACCAGCTAAATTGGTTAAATACATTGAAGATTTACTACATTATCAACCGTCCACATAGAACCATATTAACTCTGCAATATAATAATGCAATGCTATTTAGTAATTGGCGCACATAGAGTTGAGAGATTGCTTTGTCAAAAAGGTCAGTCCACCATGAATTTCGTATATAATGATAATAATAATAATAATAATAATAATAATAATAATAATAATGCCTTGCTGCAGGTTATGAGGCTTTGTTTACCTACTGGCCCTCTGGGCTGAGGAAATAATAATAATAATAATTTTTTTTTTTTTCGGGAGGGGGAAAAATGCATTATGCACATCTGGGGATAGTGTTCCCAGATATGTGGTACTCTCACCCACTAAAAAACCCAATCTCCTCCTTACAGGCATGGTACCCACCCTGGAACCACTTATCGCATTGCATCAGGGTGGTGCCTCGTATTAAGCCCTTTCAGGCTCCTTCTTCCTCAATACTACTTTAAACCAACAGTTGTAGGTGTTGGTCTAGCGCCTGTTTCTTTTGCCGCAGTACCATCTCAACGAAAGATGCTACTTTGACCCAATAATCATTGCAGGACAGCATGGTCTCCACGATGGACTCGGGTGTCAAACGGCCTAATTCCTGCTCCAGACCGTTTCTCTCAGCTGCCCATCTTTCGCACTTGAAGAAAGTGTGGTGGGCATCATCGATAGGTGAATCCCCAAAGAGACATGACGGATCACCCACCTTCCCCATTCTATATAGGTACGAGGTAAAATACCCGTGTCCCGTAAGGAACTGGGTAAGGTAGTAATTTACCTCGCCATGTTTTCTTTCCGCCCACACAGCTGGGCTTACAATCAGTTTAGCTGTCCACCTTCCTCGGCTGTCCGCGCGCCACCGTTCCTGCCAGGACCGAATCGGCTATCGCTCTCGCCTCATTGCCACCGTGTACTCTCCTCAGGTCATGTGCCATCTTCCGTTCCTGAGCCATCAGGTCGATGGGAGTCACTCCAGCCACTACCAGAGCTAATAATAATAATAATAATAATAATAATAATAATAATAATAATAGCCTTTTTTTCCCAAGGGAAAGGAATAACTTAGTGGTAACTCTCACGCGGAAGTCCCGGTTTCGAATCCAACTGTGCTGCCCATAGATTTTCTCTTCTTAGGAGCCTCTACAGCTCACTGTCCGGAGACCGGCAGTACATTGAGAAGGCTCCGGGCGCCAATGACCATAGATGTTAACGCGCCTCAAAGTAATTAAAAACAAAAAAAAAAAGAAAATGGAGTTTTTATAAATTAAAAAAATAGTTAAGCATTCACATAAAAATTAGCGTCAATAGAATTTCAAATTTAAATAAAATCGCTAACTGGAAATGCAAGTTTACATAATAGGTTTTGAGTGTTTTTTTGGAATTTTCACGAAAATGGCTGCGACTTTGAATGCTCGCTGCATAAATAAAGAGGCTCCTCACTTTTAATTGAAATATTTTTCTGAAAAAAATGTTTTTTCAAAGGGATTATTGGGGACTGTCAGTTCGGTTTAAATTTACTGCACAAGTATTTTGAGCGAAGGCGCCCCATACAAGTCCGTTTAGTTATAGAAAGTTTAACCCCTACCACCTTTTTATTAATTAAATTGTAAGTATTAAATTACTGGAATAAGAGATAGTCATGAGTGCTTCAAGACAAAGTTTTTTTTTTATCTGTACGATTAAGGAAAAATACAAAATAAAAAGATAAAACAATTTTGTTATGCTGTATAACACACTGAGTTAAAGTAATCCTGTATCGCATTACAGACTCAAGAAGTTGAACATAAGTAGTTGAACGTATTAAGGAGGCAATTCAAAGAATATAAGTAAAAAAATATAAGGAACGTATGTCGTGTACTGTGTGCAGGTCATATTGTAAGTCATAATGGTAGACTGTATCATCCTAATAGAATGTAATGTATACATGATGCAGGGTGTGTGTGTGTGTGTGTGTCTGTGTGTATGTATGCTATTTTACTAGTAGTAAACAACAGTAGAACGACCTTAAAAGTTGAGTTATGTTGGTAAAACTGGGGAAACAAGAAGCAGCATTTTAACCGTTTACAAACTACCATATAACGATCTTTATACATGGTCGCTATGTATAAATATATATGTGTGTTTATTTGTATGTGTGTATACAGTTATATGTAACTAGTACTCGGCCACACACACAGATACAGATCCATAACACTAAAGCTACTTACATATTGCTTACTAATACATATACACACACACACACACACACACACACACATACATTTCATTTAAGTAGACAAGTGTTAGTAGTGAGGAAAGATGTAGCTTTTGAAACGACAATAGCATCCCTACCAATTGTTGAATTGAAAAGCATTGTATATAATGTACAATACATGCTTACATATATGATAAAATACATTAATAATATCTTTTTGCTCTCTCTTATAAGAGAGAGAGAGAAAAGTGTTTCAGTTTATGTTTCGAAATACATATTTTGAGGTTCCCTGTGTAGAATTAAAAAAAAAAAATGCTTTTAACAAATGAATATGTTTTTGAAAAAAAAACATCCTAAAAGCGTAATTCTTGTTAAAGCATTAGGGAAATGTGAAAATTTAATGTAAAACAGTGATACAACATTCTCTTATTGCTATTGTAAAGGCAAGAGAGAGAACACAAGCCCGACGGAGAGAAACAGACTCTCTCTGGTACTCTCTCACTTAAGCAGGCTAGAGTGGGGAGAACCTGTATATAAGCCAGTGAGAGATCTAGACATCTAACTATCTGATTCAACCTTATACACCGCATCGTGCCATATTTCTACTCCCACCATTTTATCTATAAAATCATTACAAGTCCAGTGCAGTTTGTGTAAGCATATAGCTATATTATAACAGTGTCTTCATATCTCGTCTAATTAATCAATCCCAATTTCTCTCCTCATCAACTCCATTATATTGCAGGTTACTGGCTTATATACAGGTACTGGCTTAAGTCAGAGAGTACCAGAGAGAGTCTGTTTACTCTCGGTCGGACTTGTGTTCTCTCTCTTGCCGTTACACTATTTACGGCTTATAATGGACAAATTTTCTTCAAACTTATAATTTTTATTAAACGTTTACGTGTCTTTAATTTTATACCAATAGGAGAATCCAAAATTAATAAAATAGCTTTTCTGAAGAAAGCATGACATATTCCCCAAAACTTATTTAAATAATTTTAATTCGGGCAAAAGTTTCAAACAAAATTGGGAGATCTTTGAATACATAGTTAATTTTAATGAAATCCGTCGGTGTTTTTATGGAGAAAATCGGTGAAAACTGAAAAAAAAAAAACTATTTAGTAAAAACGCACTTCCGGTCAACCGAATTCCTTCAAACTTAGAATTTTTGGGGCAAATTATTTAATCCTAATGTTTGAGCCGTTTTTGTGAAAATCTGGAAAAAAAAAAAATAGAAAAATCTATTCAGTATAGTGGTACTTCCGATTGAAGAATTTTGACAAATTACTTCCTGCCGGATACCATAGTTATGGCCAAACGGAATGTCAAGTTTTAATTTTCTGCGTTTTTTGTTTTGTTTTGTTTTTGAGCTATGCAGTTCACATAGATGTGAGGACACTCACACATTTTCTAAAAACCACTTTTTCTGGCTCAACGCTCATGAGGTTTTCCGGTGAAAAATCGATATTGAAAATTTCACATGATCGCAATATTTCTTTTTGCAGCAAAATAATAAAAAATAAAAAGTGCATTAAAAAATAAACATCTGTTATTATAAGTTTGAAACTAAAATACTCTTGTATACAAATGAATACGTAAATTGTTGTAGAACATGAAACACTCTTTTATGAAATAATTTATTTAGAATATTATCTTCTCTAACTTATATCGATATATTTGAATAAAGCAAACGCTATTCTTATATATATGCTAAACGAGCAACAATTAGTCTAATTTGCTGTGGAAATTACGTACGATATGTGTGTTTGTTGGGCAGTTTATTTGTTTGTGTTGTCTGGTATTGGTATGAAGATGTAGACGTTAAAGAAGAGTGTTACAAACACTGACACACTTAAATACGAACACAGTTAGAATTCTAACGCAAAACTCCCAAACATTATACACTTCAGAAAGCACCTTTTTACTAATAGCTTACATCCTTCCTTTAACTCTTGCACAGTCTTCCTTTTTCCTCACTACTTCTTAGCGGGGGATAGGCTATACTTCTTCGCAAAACACAGCCTTTTATATCTACTTATATGGAGTTATCTTATATATATATTAGGTTTATTATACATCATTACACACACATATATAGACTTACATTATATACGTAAATACAATAAACGATGTAATCGAAAAGAAACATAATCACCAGTATTTTACTTGTTTTATAAGTTGTATAAAAATCTGGTGTGAAACCTTCAAACGACATTCACATACTGTAGTTTATATGATCATAAAATTGATAAGTAAAATTGATAGATCATAAAAGTGATAGATTTATTATATCTGTGCAAAAATAAATGCCACAAGAATCGGTTCTGTAAAGTCGTGAAATGTTATCGGGATGTGCTATTTTGCAAGGTAGTTTGTTGTGGCTTGAGCGGTTTTGTAAAAGGGCTTGTAAGCGTATAAGTTTAAGAGAGAATGAAGTATTAGTAATAATCAAGAGAGCACCACTGTTTTTAAAATAGATATATTCTCTAAGAGAAATTAAGTTACTTTAAAATATCACAATAATAAGCTTATAATAAACTCTTATAACTTAAAACTGGGACAGTTCTGATGTGTTCTCCTTGGTGTCTACAACATTGTCTTGACAAGAATGTCTTCTGATTGTTTGTTCAGCTCCTCCCCTGTGAGGAGAAGGGGGTATTACAATGCTATCAAGGTTGATCAACTTTTTCAATAACTGTACTATTCTACCTGAAATGTCCTTTTGCAAGGGAATTGTCACATATTCTTGATATTTTTGATTTTTTTCAAATTAATATATTTTTTATGTTTCTTGCATCCACCACTTATGTTTCTTGCATCCATCACAGTCGTAACTTCCGATTGACCGATTTTCTTCAAATTTGTAATTCTAACAATGTTTCTTCTCTTGCATCTTAATATTATTATATTAACGTTGCTGCTTCCTTTAAACCCCACAAAAAAGCGATTTTTGTGAGAAAAAATCTTTCATATAAAAGTGATAATAAGCATTTATCTATTTAAACAGTATACAATAAAAAAAGAAAAAATCGTTCAATTTATTTTTGAGAAAATCTCGAAATACAAACAAAATAAAAACACGGAGTAAAGAACCTGGAATTTGATCAGAGTAGTTCAAAGTGTATAAAAATAAATTAATTAATGAATAAATTAATTTTTAAACAAATTTTTTATTGCAAAGATTTAGAAGAAGATAAGACCATAAACAGGGTAAGCTACACCATTCAATTTCATTATATAACCCTCGTTAGTTCTCCATGTAGTCCCCTCCGGGTGACTATTTCTTTCCTTCGTCTGAATGCACATCCCCACCTTTAGGATCTAGCCAGTTGAATTCCCTGGGAACGACATATTCATATGTATGAACATCATCAACTTTTACCAAATTAGTGAACGCATCAAAATTCCACTGTAGTTATCTTTTGATCTTTGTCCGTATATTAGAGATGTTAATAATAATTCCTTAACTTTGTATCTTGTCCCTAAGGGTTGGTTATATTCCTTCCTATATTGGACTCCCTTCAATAATAATAATAATCATCTCATTTACAAGACATGCCCTTTAATAAATAACTGGGGTATTTTTTGTGCACATCTTGAATCGATCAACAAACCCGCTGGGATGTGATTAGCAAGATACTGCAGAAAAAGAAATTACGAGTATTTCTTCGGCAGCTACAATTATGTTGTAGATGCAGTGGTGAATTGATAAATGGGCAGTATTTTTTTCATTTATTTTTAAGGGGTTTACAGCCCGAAATCTTCAAACGAGATTTATCATGCCCGCATATTGGTGCGATAATAAGCCTCTCAACCTATAGTACTTCTTCCATGTCTATTTTTCGACGAAATCTCAGAATCTGTGAAGGTTTAGGGAGGATATTTTTTTCCTACAAATGATCCGATTAAGAACCCAGGTAAAAACCTAGATTTCTAAACCTTCTCTATCTGTTAGCTTCATAGTGCATTTCAGGAACTGTATCGGAGACTCATTCATCTCTCTGGGAATCCACATGTGCGGTCTAGTTCTAGGCCCATCTTCTTGAAATGTACCCTGAATCTATCAGTAAGGAATTACCCGTGAGGGCAAATATGCGAAACTTATTTTTGCCCAGAGTGGTGTACATCACAGTACTTTTCCTTTTTATCGTAGCTGCCGAGGCGTTTTAGACTGCATCAATTCTGGGTACTCTGAGAGCTCCTGTGCTTTTTTGATTTCTTCCTCGTTACTGTGTTTTTCCTGGAAAAACTCCTCCCACAAAAGGATTCCAACTTTATGAAGGAGGTTACTGAGGGTTTTCTTGGCCATCTAATTAGCAACAAGCCCTGGCATCTTTGTTGTTTTATGTAGTATTTTATTATAGAAATATAAATTTACAGAAGAATCTAACCTTGTTAACTGTACATTCCACATGGCTCTCTTGCGATATGGGTCGGTTAATTTATTCTTACATAGTTTAAAATGTAAAAGTATATGAATATCTAAAAAGAATATGATTAGAATGATAACAAAAAATGTTAAATGGACATTTTTAGAAATTTAATTGGAAAACTGATTGAATTTGGAGACATATTTGGTGCGGGTGTTCCATTTTCTTTACAGGTACTTTGCAGTGTCCTTAAGTGTCCACTACAGGTACTTTGCAATGTACTATAATAGTTAACTTTAATTTTGATTAATTTTTACAGCTTATAATTGACAAACATTTGTCAAAATGTCACAAGACTTTTTTTTTTAAATTAACAGAATTTTTTGGAACTAATGGCATAGCTTATTCTAATATCATAGATTTTATTTTGTATCATTATTATAATAATGGAAAAAGCTATAATTTAGATATTTATTTATTTAATATTCCATTAATAATGAAATAGTTAATGTATGAAATGATCTATATTTTCAATTATAATTTTGTGACATAAACAGATTTCATCAGAGTGTATGTACACCTGTTAAGCATTACTTATTCATTTCACCAATATAACACGTCATTAATAATCACATAATGATACTAGTTTATGTTAATACGCCACACTAATAACTTCTACTTAAACTAATGCACAACATGTATTTGAACTAATAGCTTACTAGAAACTTCATAATAAATTAGTTATTTACTGTAATATATATATTAGAGTAAATAACTATATATACATAAATATACATACATATATATATATGACTGAGTTTTATATATATATATAAAACTGAGCTTTAACGTCAATTTAATTTAACTGAATTTAACGTCACTTAATTTTTATTATATAATTAAAAAAAATAATAAATAACCCCACAAAGTTACATATTTTATTTTGACCAAAACTTTATGCTTCCTTTGTTTTTTCCTCAGTTTTTGAAATATTTTACTCACGCTTACACGAACACACGCACAAACTAACCACAAATACAAGCTACACGCATAACACAGCCAATATATATATATATATATATAGCGGTCTCAAAACATCTATTTCCGGTGGGAAACTAATTTCGAAAATTAGGCACGATTCAATACTTCCTCTCTTGAATGTTGAACGGCTATGTTTGAGGAGGTTTGGCCACCTGAGTATTCTATTCCTAGCTCATTTAGATGACAGTATGTATGTAAACAGAATGTAGTCGTCTGGAAAGTGTATTTTGTGTAATTTATTAATGATTGTGTATGTTTTGTTTATGTATTTGGTGAGCAAGCCCAAGTAGCTGTAAATATCACTACCTCAGCAGGCCCAATGCGTATGTGTTATATGTTGGACGTTTCAGTATAAGTGTTCTTTGGTTGATAAGCTGGGATTCTCGCAGTGATGTCAAGATCCCCAAGAATAAGTGGCTAATCCAGTTTCCCATACTGGTTACATCTGTAAGAGAAAATTTCAATACAAATTTCCCTCGGGAAGTATGATATAATAAGAAAATCTAGGGTACCAACCTCACACGACTTATAAATTTGAATTTTTAGGTTTTTTCGCAGCCATTTTCATGTACGCTTGAAAGCCAATGAGGAAAGACATTGCCTTTTTGGTTTTCAAAGTGTGACGATCCTGAAGAGGGTCATTGCAACATGGGTGAAACGTCGAATTTTAGCAAACGACCGACGCGGTCTCAACCCGGAAATTCAAGTGTTTTTAAGTTATAAATATAATAAAATTTTCGTTAAACTTGGAATAAATGGAACATTATTCTCAGATGGCGTAACATAAATATAAACATGGTAGGTATATATTATATTGGTTGTTCCAGATTGTTGAACTAAGTTGTTTATTTCTAGTCTAGTCTTTCTAGTAGTATGAAATTCTAGTAATTCTACTTTTTAAATACAGTTGCATTCTTTGTGTTCGTATAATCTATTCGTTGTATAATTATATTATAATTTTCAGTCATTTGGTTTTCTTCTGAGTGACAAAAAAAAAAATTATATATACCATTTTTTTCATGTTCAGGGGATCTGAAAATGTGCATATCCGTTGAAGATTTAATTTCGAAAATTTGTTAGAATCGTAATACTTCCGCTTTATGAAAATTAAAGAACTAAAAATATAGGACATACAAAATTTACATAGGAAGCATAACAAAATAATAGACAATTGATTTGCTTATTATATTAATTAGATGAAACGCAAGACACACATTAGTGATGCCAATTTAATATATACTTCCTGGTAAATTTCTTGGAATAAATTCATAAATTCTTACTTTTTTAAAATAGACTTTATTTCTTTATATTCTTTTATAAAATATTCTTGAAAGGGGCTTTTTTAAACATTATTTATTCATAATTTTTTTTTATTTATTCAAAGCAACAAGAACTCTGGTGAAATGGACCGGTATCTCACTAAGCTTTTAGTTCTACAACTATATTAAAATGTTGGTTAAACTTAGTTTTTCTTCCAGCGAAAACTTAACTATTTCCTTTTTTATTATAATCTTGCTTGTAACCTCTTAGCTAGGTAACGTTATGCTGCAATAAATAACCTCTTATTATACCAGATCAAGCTTTATCAAATCCTTAATGATATTTGTTTATGGTTTTTTGTTTGTTTTCAATTTTGAATTTTCTTTCTAATCTTTGAAGAATAAGTAGGAGTAGAAGATGAAGAATCCTTTCATCATTAATCTTTTAATAATTAAAATCAAATTTTCAATAGAGAAGTCACTATATTAATTTTTTTTTTTTAAGAATTCATTTCCTAATTATTAAACAAGAGTTAATGGTCTTTCAACATATAACCAGGTCCTAAAATGATGGATATTTGGAAGGAAGTTAAGGGATGTAATGTGAGAAAAGAAAAGAGAATGGACGCGCTATAGTTTACACTTCCGGGTAAAGCTGCCCTCCATATATTGGACAGTTGAGTAATATGTAGTGAAGAAAAATCACGCAGCGCTAAAGGAGTTTTCCGTTTTTAGGTAGGGAATGGAGGGAAATGGCATCAGCCTACAGTAAGTTGTGACCGTAGAAACAGTTAGTAGTAGTGGGGCGAGTGGAGGAAAAGGTCACGTGTGGCTCAGTGCAGATATATAGGAGCAAGTCTGCAACACCCTCTGTACAGAAGAGAGAGAACTTCTCATTTGTCATCAGATAACCGGGTGTCACCTAGTGCTTCGTACATCGGCCAACTCTTACTTTTTCTTTTCCACTCTCTCGATCTATTTTCTCTCTTATAACATTTGCCGAGCTTAGATAGTGCCAACAACAGTTAGTAACGACAACTATCATAAGACTACCTCTTTCATTTTCTGAAACTAAAGATCAGGTGCTGGCCCATTTCTGCTTCATCCGCGCCCTTTCTCTTTTTATCCTGATTATTATCTTATCTTTAGAACGTTGCCTACGTTAATCGAAAGTCATGGAAAGTATGGACATAAATCATTAAGAGCATAGTACTAGTACCATGGGTTCTACTTCGGCATTTCAGGATGCTTGTTGTCACTGTTGGTAAAAAACTATTGCGCTTAAGCTTGACTTCTCAAACATTCACACAGCACACTTACATCCTGCAGAACTAATTGAGTTCAATAAACCCTTAAAGACAAACTCAATTATTCAACAACCACATTAATCTCTTAATCATCTGTATATTTTTATAGTTTTGAATTTTGTAGCTTTCCCTTTTCTGGTTCTTTTAACTATCTTTTGATTCTTTTTCCTCATGGGTGACCTCACAATTTTTCTAATAATTTCCCAGACATTTTAGGATTTAGTCCGCAATTCAATAACCGGAAACCAAAATTGATCAAAACCACACTTTTTGAACATCAAAAGACGACACACATGTTGTTAACTTGGACTAATCACTTCTTCAAGGATTTGAAATTCGTTGTGGATGCCCTAGTCTAATAATTTTAACAGCGAGTAAGCTCTAGCTTACCATTTTCGCATACACTTTCACATTAACCTTTATATGCCTGAAAATTTATAGCGACTACCTAAAATGTGATACAACGGTATTAGACTTTCTAAACCGTGGTGGAATGGACTTTGCTTTCCACCCACTAGTTTGTCTGAGATATTCATGTTTACAGCTTGTCGCGTTGGGGTACGATAACGAACACGAATGCTGATAGAAAGTAACTATACCGTAGGAACTTTCATCGCTGAGAGTATGCCAGTTTCTAACAACACAAACACACTTACATTGTCATCCGTAACAAACACTAGGATCAACATAGATAGTGGATGTTGGAACTACTCTTGGATATAGTGAAATTACAACTGGAAAATTCTAGCTTAGCACTGCATACAGTCTCAGTACAAAAGACTGACACTACAATGTACCTTAAGACTCTCCTAGGTCATGAAATTGAAACCTATTTCTGTAGACAAATCTCTTTTTCATCATAAAGATTCATATAACAAAGAGGCACTACTCATACCCACTCCACCATTGCAAATCTACACGATAAACCTTTTTCATATTGCTTAACAAACAGAGACCTAGTATAATCATGACAGTATTCAGCTGTGACAGTGGCCTGCTCAAAGTTTAGAAATGTCCAATCTCTGATGTGACTTAGCAACTTCTCCACTCCAAGAAGCTAGTAATACTAGTAATTCTTATATATATATATATAACGAAATGAAATTTTCTGATTCGTTATGATAGCTAAACGCGTCCTTTTTTATGCAGATATGTTCAGATAGTTCTTATCTTTTGAACTCCCGTCATCTTTGAAATGTTTTCTTCAAATGTTACTTTTTTTTTTTAATTTTTTATTTAGAATTTTACAGCTTCGTGCTATCCATCGATTATAATAATAATAATAATAATAATAATACTTTATTTGAAAAGAAATTATAATAGAAACATAAAAAATGAAAAAAGTATTCTACGGCAATGGAAAACCGTCTGCCGGAGGATATCCATCGATTATTTCTCCTGGTTAGATACTATCCATCCATAGGTAGGTTATCCATCGATATCCAACATTAGTAGCCCAAGTGGTCGCGGGGACAACGACGTTTGTTAGAGAAGTTGAAGAGAGAATGCGAACAAGAGGACAAAAGGAAAGTTTACAGTGGGATTTGAGATACTTGCATTTATAGTGCACGTATAGTGCCATTGGAGTCATAATAATGCGCGTAGACGATGCGATATAGAATTGGACTTGCTTTGGAGGGTTTGGATTATGTTAAGATCGTTTTGTTTTGCAGTTCCATAAATTTCTAATCCATAATTCAAAATTCGTGCGAGCAATGTGATATAAAGTCGTCTTTTTTTTGAGCGTCAGTTTGGAGCGTTTGTCAAGTAGTCTCTAAGTCAGTCGTTTGTCTAAGTAATGTCAAAGGTAACGAAAGGTCTCCAATTGGTATTAGGTTATTGTAAGTACATGTATTCTCGAGCTATGACTATTTTTGTTCAGGGTGTATACTATAAATTTGGTTAGCCAGGATTCTAGTAACTGAAAATGATTTTGGAGGAAACGACTGGAAAGTACAAGATTATTATTGGATCAAAATATATCATCGACGTAAGTAAAAATGGTTGTGTGCTGGCATGTGTGGGAATATCAGCAGTATATATTGTGTAAAGAATGGGTATCAGCATGCTGTCTTGTGGCACTCCACAAGAATATTTAAATTTAAAATCGAATTTATAAATTAGATAATCATGACATCAAATATTTCATTCATATTTTCTTTGGATCTTTATTAGCTTATTTATTTATTTATCTTAACTTTATGTTTTTCTTCATTTTGTCACTTCTAACTCTTCATCTTTTCCACTACAACTTTTTCTTTTTTTCACAACTTACCTGGTGAAACATTTTAGCGAAAGAGTATCGAAGCATTTAAAAAGTCGACCATCTCCCACACTCTTTCAGTTACAGTGTAAAGTTCTTACTTTCAAAGTGAAAAGTTCTCTTTATATTGATGTTAAGGTTAGGTAGGTAAGAAAAAAGGGAAAAGTTTTTCATTCTATCTCTCTATAGACAAAAAGGAAAGTGTTAGGTAATATTGTTAAGAAAAGTGGTTATAAAAGATCAAAAAAGAAATAAGAAAGTTGATCGTATATATATATATATATATGACGATGATGATGTAGACGATGAGAATTTGAATCAGGAAATAAGGTGATAATGAGATATTCTTTTTTTTTTTCTCATTTTTTTTTTTTACTTTCTCTCACTGCTATTAGAAGAAATTTTAAAATTGTGTCAAATTTTTTCAAAATTGATTTTTTACCGGGAAGCACACAAATTACGAAATCTCCTCAGTAATAGGAACAACTTCCTCCCCTCCCCCCCAAAATACTTTATTCATGTAAGTATGTGTAACATGAAACAAATATTTCAAGAAATCATGGGAAATTGAAATTTTTTAAGTTCGTTAGGTTACGAAAATCTGATCTATGTTTAATGGAAATACAACTTTATTAAGTTTTTTGTTGCATTTACTCACTTAAAAGTTCTACTAACTTAATATATAGAGAAAAATGGAATATGTTAAAGCAATATCAAGTTTAATGACTTTATCAATTAATCGAAATTCAGGAAGTATAAAATAAAAATTTTCATTTTTTTTTTTAATTTTATTTGAACCAATTGTCTGGCAATACTTATCTTAGATGAGTTGCAGGGAATGGAACTAAGTCCTTAGGTTTCCCCTGGAATACGATGCTACGATCTAGTTGGAGTTAAAGGAACTAAATATTTAGTTAAAAAAAAAAAATGAAAGTGTGTCAATCAGAACTGTGAGATATTAAAGTATTAAGTGGTACCAACTTATGTAACACACTCTGACAATGGAAGAGAAAAACCAAAGCGGATAGTATTACGACAAAGAAACACATTATGACTGGCAAAATCTCAGATATTGAATCCCATGTAATAAACACACTTATTCAACAACAACAAAAATCCCAAGTTTAAAGAAAATGCATCACATAGAGTTTTGAGAATTATAATGAGAAGAAGTCCAGTGAACGTTTCAGTGAATAAGTTGCGAGGAGGTGTACAGTGAAACTTCACTTTCACTAGGGATGCTGAGTAAGAATTTAGTAAAAAAAGTTTTCTAGTAGATTTTCTAATTGAATTTATTAACATATTTGATCTTAATTCTAATATAATCTAATCTAGGACACGGGGCCACACTAAAGAACTTCTACACTCAGGCCTCCTATGGGCCCATTGTGCCCGCCTGGAAGACAGCTCACATCAGCCCTGTTTCGCTAAATAAACGCCAAGGCTGAGGCGAGAGAAATATACGATTTCAGGTTCGACAACAAGCTACAGATGCATAATTTTTTGGAATCGTTTGCGAGCATAGTGCTCATAAAGGTAAAATGTTGTCTCGTCCTTCTGTCCACATTTCCTACAGAGTGTATTCGCAGTGAGGCCCATACTATTTAGTTGCTTTCTTAAAAAGTAATGCTCTGTAACTAGGACAGTGATTCCCCTTAGCTCTAATTGTTTTTTTGCTAAAGAGATCGCTGGTTCCAGTCTTTGAAGGTCCCTCCAAGAATTTCTCAATATTTCCTCATCCATTCTCAAGAGAAAGGATCAGGACCAATGGGGTGGTTATGAGACGTACGTGTTTGTCGGCCTTTTCGTGTTTCCTTGAATGCCCTTGTGCACCCAACCTAGTCGGCCAGCAATCCAATTCTTTACGCCATTCTTCAACAGTCCTCGACTGTCCCACTAAGACTATGGCTTTTAGTACGGCCTCACTACCAGAGAAGATTGCAATTCTTCTGCCTATTATTTCGTTATTCTTAAGATATTGGACAAGGCTTAAAATGGCGAAAATTTCAGTCTAAAAGACTGATCGAGTGCTGCCAAGATATAATAATATCCTGAATTAATACATTAAAGAGATTATTATGCACGGTTAAAGAATTAGTATAATGAATGTGTAAGCTAAATTTGCTCTGTGCAAGTCTGTGTTGCCACACTGTATAAAAAACGCATCCTGAAGATAGGCGAACGCCCGAAACCATGACCACAAAATGAAGCAGGCTACCACGGAAAATGTCTCTGATGCTTTCCAGCTCTGTGGAACCAACCACCACAACAACTAAAGAATTAGTTTTTGCTGTTATATACTTAATGCGAATTTTAATAAAATATAGCATAAAAAAACACTTAAGTTTCTGGGTTAACACTTCGTCACTGGTTTGCTATTAACCGATGTCTTCCATATTGCAATGAGCTTTTTTTTGAAGATCGTGTCGCATTGAATGTCTCTTAATTATGTTGCATTCAAGGCGACACAACTCTGAAGAAATTCAGTTCAATAATATCGTGACACGTCGGTTTATAGGAAACCACTGGCACGGTCTTAACCCGGAAACTTAAGTGTTATCAATGAGAATGACTGTGGAAGCTTAAAAGATCCAAATATAGCATCATATCTAATTATGATTATTGACAAATGCTACAAATCATAAATGTGATATAATACCATCACTCTATCTGTTTAAGAATGACATAGAAAATGCCATTGGAATAATGAATGTCCCATAAATAAATTACATAAATTGGTATATTAATACACTATGACCTTGTTACCTTATTTTGACATCATCTAATTTCCATTGACATGAATTTGTTTCATCTCTAAAGGTAAAAATCAAAACCATTAAATTAATTGAGGAAAAAATGAATTTATTTTCTTAAAAAAAAATATATAAAATAAAATAAATCCTAATTCTACCTTCTATTCTCTTTCAATTTCCTGGAAAATAATTAACCAAAAAAAAAAAACACTGTAAAAAATTATGAAAACTCAATTAGAGTAAAGCAAAGGTAGAGATACCAATTTTAAAACAGAATAAAAGGTAAAAACATCAAAAGGTAAAAACCTGGTGTGAAACAAATACACGAAGTTCCTTATAGGTATTTCTCAATTGAAATTAAATTTTCTTCATATACAGAATTTTTAAAGCACTTTCTATTCCATTTCATTATAAATTAAATAGGTTAGGAAATCATGGGATATCATAAGAAAGACTGACTGATGTCATCTCTCCAAAAATCAATTCTCTCATATGACCTTACATATAGAAAATTATACAAAATTTAAAGTAAACTTATTTTGGGCATTTTTGGAGACAAGTAGAGGGAAAAGTGTGCCAGATGCCCCATTTTCCCTCTACTAAGACAAACTTAAAAAAAAAAAATAACAGGGAAAACTTGCACTTTTAGTTAATGGATTTCGACTGAAACCATTGTGTCGGAATCTAAATTTATAAACACAAAATTCATTATAAAAAATAAACAAAACTGTTTTTTTTTTCAAAATGACGAGACCTCAAAACAAGTACTTCCGGTTTAAACTCAAAATTTGAAAAGTAGCAATATTTCTACTGCAAAAAAAAAAAAATCGTTGCGAAACACTCACACCAAATTTCTCTTATTCCTTTTTAATGCAATTATATTTAAAATGACAGATTTTTTGTAAACTCAAATTTAAATATATTTGTCCTAATGTAAATACAATGATGGTGAGGGATAAATAACACCCTATTATTCTTGGAAGGTAGAGATGTGATGATTATATTATGGACCCAAGATAGCGCTATAAATAATGATCCAACTATATATTATAACTTTTATAACATTTGATATTAACGCCATAAATCCCGCACAATTTTCCAAAATAATTTATTTTTGACAAATTTTTCAAATAATAGTATAGCAGCAACCAAAGAGAAGCTCAGCAACCAAAGAGCGCAAAGAGAAGCTCAACCACTCTCTCGGACTGGAGTGGGAGAAGCTTGTATAAATATAGCGACGGACAGTCCATAAAAACACATTTGAAATCAGTTCAGCACATCCAATCGCTACGTGTCATTCTCACACCACTCTACCTTAAACATTCCTCTATTATAAAGTCCAGGCAGTCTGTGCCTATTTATTAATATATTAATTAACCAGTGTTAACCAAGTCTTCTTCTTATATCATCAACCAGGCCTAAATTCTCTCCACCTAACACATCCATTATATTGAATTCAACTGTGTTTATGGACTGTCCGTCGCTATATTTATACAGCTTCTCCCACTCCAGTCCGAGAGAGTGGTTGAGCTTCTCTTTACTCCCTTTGGTTGCTGTTACAATAGTAATACGTTTTTCATTCTGAGAAGTTAGCATATCAAGTTTAAAGGAAATATTTATAGTCATCTGAGTGAGAATTTAAAAAAAAGAAATTCAAAAACCGATTTTATCGGTTGCATTTCCGGTTAATCAATTTTTCTCATATTTGGAATTCTATTAATGCTTCTATTATGTATTAATTTTATGTGGTGGTAAAACCACATAATATTATACACTGATATTATACTTTAGAGGAAAGTATAACGTTACTGTTCCAATCAATTCTTTGGGGGAAAATGTTTGAAATAGAATTGATAGGTATTTATGTGTTTAGATAGGCGTAAGATACGCGCAGCAAGATACGCAGATATAGTAGCGTTTGATAAAGACAGTCCATCTGCGTTAGTTGTCGACCCTACGGTTAGGTATGAGAGCAACGATCCAGACCAGGCCAAGCGGATTAATGAAGAAAAGAGAGCGATTTATGAGAAGTGCGTTAACTTCCTCCAAGAAAAGTTCCTACAAGAATTAAGAAAAAGGAACTTTGCAGTTCACGGTTTATGGATCGGTTCTCGGGGGGGGCAATCCAGTGGCTACTGCACAATTTTTTGATAATGTCGGCATTGACAAAGAGAATTTGACCCGGCTGGCGGAGCAATTATCTTGGATTCCTTGGGAATCCTCCATAACCACATCTACGGTCATTGAGAAATTGGTTATTGAAACAGTCTTATTTAATGCCCTATGTATTGAGTTTGTGTATTTTTCATTCTTATTTCGCGTATTCTTTGCACTATTTACTTTAGTTTTGTAACGTTTGTGTCTTTTGGACTTGAGATTGTCGCATGAAGATAGATTAGTAATCTGTGTTTTTTTTAGCAACTCAATGAAATTGAGCAGCCACATCGACTTGGTTTGTCGCTGTAATCTCAAGAGTTTAAGGAAAATCGTTGAGTAAATTCGCATTTCCGGTTGATGAATTTTGCCCGAAATCTTTGTTCTGATGCGATGGTAGAACCTAAACGGAATACCAAGTATGAGTTTCCTGCAATTTTTCGTTTTTGAGATATTTTTTTAAAAACACACACACACACACACACACATACAGACACTCCATTCGCTAAAAACATCTTCCTTTAATCGGGGGACCCTAAAACATGTATTTCCGGTGAAATTTGCCATTTAGCAGTAACAGAAAGGCGACGTGAGTGTTTAACAGCAGATTTTCTTTTATGTTGTTGCGATAAACTAGATTTTGATTGAATTAGCTCTAGCGTAAATTACGATCTTTCATCAAGGCAGCGCCACCTACATAAAATTAAAGACAATATAATGAATAGCTACAAACGAACTCTAAGAAAATTTTTTTACTGTAAATAACGAATTCCATTGAGAAATTTTTGTGGATGTTCAACATCAATTTTATTTTGTTGCATTAGTATAAACGGCCAAATATAAAATGGCGGATCTTGAATTTATGCCTAATTTTCTTTTGCTTTCTTTTTCAACAATGGAATGAAAATTATAAATTTTTTATTTATATGTTACGTTGATTGTGTAAAATAGTAAATATTATGTTGGGAATAACTTGAATTTTTTGGATTTTTCTTTATAAAAAATGTTTATTGCACAATTTTGTAATTTATAAAATACCTACAAAAGGAAAATTAGTAAAAATATTCTAAACTAGATTTTTCAGAGAAATAATTAGTCAATTACACGTATTACACATAGGCGTGTATAGTAGATCAATCAGAAATGTAGAACTACCATGCGGACGACGCCCACGTTTGACACTTTTCCTTGTACATTGTGATTGACTAATTATCTATAGCTAATTATTTCTATGAAAAATCTTTTTTTACTAATTTTCCCATTGTAGGTATTTTATAAATTATTAAATTGTGCAATACAAACTTTCTATGGAGAAATGCAAAAAATCAAGTTATTTCTTACATAATATTCACTGTTTTAGGTAATTAATGTGCACCATAAAGAAAAAAATGCATGGTTGAAAAAGAAAGCAGATGAGAATTAGGCAGAAATGCAAGATCCAAAGTCCGTCATTTTGTATTTGGCCGTTTATATTAGAGGAACAAAATAAAATTGATGTTAAACACCCACAAAAAAATTTCTCCAAGGAATTCATAATATTTATTTAAAAAACTTTTCTTAGACCTGGAGTTTTTAGCTATTCATTATATTAATTTTATGTATGAGGCGCAGTCCACAAAGTACTGAAAGAGTATTGAACGTGTGGCAGATAGGATGAAAATGTTTTTCACCGTTCTTTGGTAATTGTTTGTGGACGGTTGGTTCCTAATGTTCGAGTTGGGGATCATGGTAACGAACTAAGGATCGAAATTGTCTCATGGCGTATTTAAAGAAAATTACAGTTTCCTAGTACATTACCAGATGTAACTTACGACAAAAAGGCAGTGAGAAGAAAGACTAACACCTCTTCAGCCAGCCACCAATGGCCACTTCGCCAATAACATGTATGTATTTTAATAGAGAACAAATTAGGCCTCGCCTACTATCTAAGCCAATCATTTGCAAAATGGAGAAAGAAATTAGACTCAACCACGCTATGCTTTGTTTTTTTTTCAAGCATCCACTATGTTTCTTGCCAGTGTTAGTTTAGTAAGCCAATACTTATCTTAAAGAAGTATATTGCTTCTAATCTTCATACATTGAACGCAATGTTGATTTCTGGTTCATCAAAGGGAAGTCGGAAAACTAAGTTTTGGGAATCTGATTGAATGCAATACTTTGTCTTACAGTGTAAAAAATACAAAAAAAGAAATCTAAAGTGAGAAATGATGCCCACCAAATGGGAGTGTTGTCAAATATTTAGGAATTTTTAGAGGATATTGTGTTAAGTGTGTGATTATTATGTGACGTATAATTAAGAGTGTGTTGGGATGATAGAGATATTATGGAATATTCTACTGGAAAATTTAGAAGAAGAAAAAAACAAGCAAGAAATGGGCAATCAATGTTTGTTGATAAGTAGGTAGTAAGGTGGTAGGTAGCTACTATTTATGCTGTGCGGTATACCTACTCAGCGAAACCTACAGAGAAAACCTATATCTCCTCGATTTTTTCTCACATCAATAACTAATACATAATTGATCTAGCGGTAGTGATCTCGAATGTTCTATGGTACTGCTGTACAACATCCTCAAGAGTTAGCCTGCCAGGCCGACTCACTTTCTCGCTCTCTCTCACCGTCTCCATTCAACAGCCTCCAGAAAACACTGCTCCATCTCCAGCTATAGTATAACAGTTTCTCCTAACAAGGCTCTCTTCACTAACACAGTAATAGAGTGGCGGCGGGACGGGATTGAGCTCACCCTTCACTGCTCCAACTAACGTATACCTTACCTACTATACCCCCACATTGGCCCACATTTTCCACTCATAACCAGTTCCAAAACCTCTACCACTAACTACTACATTATTCACACCTAATGGAAGATTGTTGTATACCCCGTTCGCATACACACCACACATACACACACACACACACACTCACGCACCCCAAGTGTTTGAGTACTTTAATACTATACCTATATAAACTACCCGTCAAGTCTTAATATGGTTTTTCGTGCACTTTTTTTTTGTCTCTCTTTCTCACACATACACACTCTTTCTTTAGTATCAATACATCTCAAATCTCTAGCTTATTTTTATTAGGGTTAATAAAAAAAAAAAAAATCAAAATTAAATTATAACTTTTTTCTCAATTCTTCATTTTTTTCTTGCAGCTGTAAATTTCTCTTTCGCTTGCTTGAGAAAAACAATGCAATCGAAAAAGCTTGATATTTTATTTAACGTTTCGCCATAGAAGCCGACCAGAAAATCGCAGTATAAAATCCATCAATTGGGATTGAGACTTTAATTACTTTTTCTTTTTTTCCCACCGGCTCTAAATATTTTCTTTAAAATTTGTTATAGTAACTGCACATTTAAATACAATACTTTTATTTGATTTTTTTTTTAGTAAAATTTATTAATTATTTTTTAAGATTAGACAGTAGACAGTAGTGGGTTGTGGGCAGTCTAAGATGAGGAGGTACATAGGTTTGCCAAATTAGACGCCTCTCTCCCTTTCATTGGGCCCTTTGATTGGGGGGTGCCGGAAGGACATAATATTGTGCTGTTGTTGTTTTCACGGACTTTTCTCTCAGGCATTTGTTGTATCCCTTATTATGGTTTAAAAAGACACCTCTACGCAATGGAGCTTATGCCAGACCCCCATTTTTTTTATTTTTTGTATAGAGTTACTGAAACAGAGGAAGAATCACGCATTCATTTAATGACAGATTATTTGGATTGTGACAAAACTAGGCTCAAAATAATTTGGTCGAAACAGGATGTCTGTGGACGAGCTTAGGCTACTTCCACTTAGATTTATTCTCAGATTTGTTCGGACTTTGATCTTAGCCAATAGGCCGAGAAGCGATTGACAAGGTAAACCATGACTATATGTATGATGTTCTGTCTAAGCAAGGAGTGCATTCTAAGTATATTAGACTATTGAAGTATATATATTCCCATGTGCAGTTACAAGTGAAGATGGATAGAACTGGAGCAGGATTCAATATGGAGAGAGGGAGATCCCCTGTCGCCCAATATTTTTAACGCACTGCTGGAACAGGTGTTCAGGAGTCTGAACTGGGAAGATAGAGGTATAACGGTAAATGGAAGGAAATTAAATATTTAAGGTTTGCTGACGACGTTATTTTGTTTGCCACATCTGAAGAATAACTGTCAGGTATGATACAAGACCTAATGATATATTCTTCTGAAGCTGGGCTGAATATCAATGTTAAAAAGACCAAACTTATGACCAATGGTTCTGAAAGTATTATTACATTGAATGATGAAAAAATTGAGTGGGTAACGGAAGCAGTGTATTTGGGGCAAACCATATCATTCAAAAACAGGACGACGCAAGAAATAAACAAAGGAATCTCCATTGGTTGGAAGAAATACTGGTCTCTAAAACATATTTTTAAAGCTACATTAAATGTAAGTATTAAAAAGCGGGTGTTTGACGCATGTGTACTTCCGTGTCTCCTCTACGGAGCCCAGACTTGGTCGCTTACTAAAAAGAATGAGCGACGGCTGCGTACCACTTGTAATGTGATTGGTGATGTTTGTAGTAGTTGGTTGTGGCGTAGCGTTTTAGCGAAAAGGGCTTGTATGTTTGCTTGAGATAGAATGCAAGAATAATTAAGAACACACTGGTAGTTTAAAACAATATATTCTCTAAGAGAAATTAAGTTAACAACAATATGCTTATAAATTAATTGGAATAACTCTTAAAACTTGATACTGGCACTGATGTTTTCACTTTGGTAGCTAGAACGAGTCTGTCTCGAGTACATAGGATGTTTATTTGGGATTGGGCATTTTCCTTATGTATGCCTTTTCATTATTTTCCTTAGCTGAAGCGCGTACCTCTTTAATTTTATTGTACAATGTCCTTGTGTGGATATTAAAATTATCGAGGTCACGGGATGGGAAGTTTACTAGCCAAGGAAATTTGAACTTACTCCCAAATATGAGTTTATGAGGAGAATAGCCTGTCGAGGTATTTGGGCTTGAATTGTGTGCAGCTTTTATAAGTGGTAGATATCTGTGCCACTGGTTTTGTGAGTAGTGGGAGATACTACGAGCTATCGTTTTATGGATACGTTCCAATTTGCCATTGGAAGCAGGGTGGTAGGGAGTAGTGTTAACTTTTCGGATTTTCAATAGGGTGCAGATCTGAAGTATTATGGTAGAAGTGAAATTGGTACCTAAATCTGATAGTAGGTACTTGGGTGTGCCATGACAGAATAAAAATGTTCTTCACTTGGCCAAATATGTCTACTGATGTGCAAAACTATGTACAAACATGTCATAGTTGCGCTACTAGTAAGTCGCATATTCCACACAAACCTCCCTTGGGTGATTTTCAAGAGCCAACGAACGTATTTCAGGCTTTATCTATAGATGTAGTAGGCCCCATGGAAGGTTCCACTAATCCAGACACAGATGAGGAATACAAATACATCCTTACCATTATCTGCCAATATTCTCGCTTTCTCGAGATGTTTCCCATGACAAATCAAAAGGCTGAGAATATTGCGCGGATACTTGTAAATGAAATTTTTACCCGTTATGGCACACCCAAGATCCATACTATCTATCAGATTTAGGTACCAATTTCACTTCTACCATAATACTTCAGATCTGTACCCTATTGAAAATCCGAAAAGTTAACACTACTCCCTACCACCCTGCTTCTAATGGCAAATTGGAACGTATCCATAAAACGATAGCTCGTAGTATCTCCCACTACTCACAAAACCAGTGGCACAGATATCTACCACTTATAAAAGCTGCACACAATTCAAGCCCAAATACCTCGACAGGCTCCTCATGAACTCATATTTGGGAGTAAGTTCAAATTTCCTTGGCTAGTAAACTTCCCATCCCGTGACCTCGATAATTTTAATATCCACACAAGGACATTGTACAATAAAATTAAAGAGGTACGCGCTTCAGCTAAGGAAAATAATAAAAAGGCATACATAAGGAAAATGCCACAATCCCAAAATAAACATCCTATGGTACTTCGAGACAGACTCGTTCTAGCTACCAAAGTGAAAACATCAGTGCCAGTATCAAGTTTTAAGAGTTATTCCAATTAATTTATAAGCATATTGTTGTTAACTTAATTTCTCTTAGAGAATATATTGTTTTAAACTACCAGTGTGTTCTTAATTATTCTTGCATTCTATCTCAAGCAAACATACAAGCCCTTTTCGCTAAAACGCTACGCCACAACCAACTACTACAAACATCACCAATCACAAAACGCTCGTGCTACACACTACCACTACTACAAATACATCACACCATTACATTACACACTCAAAGAGCGAGGGAGAGGAGTATGTTGAATGTAAAGAAGAAAGATAAGATTCAAGCTACAGAAATCAGGAAGAAGACACTGCTTACGGATCTGATAGTAGCAACTAAAAAACTCAAGTGGAACTGGGCAGGTCATATTTCTAGGTTAGAAGGTGACGGTGGACCAAAGTCTGTACTGAGTGGTGCCCGGCGAACCGGAAGAGGAAGAAAGGAAGACAGTTTCGCAGATGGAGGGACGAGTTAACTCAAGTAACAGGAAGTAATTATGCCCAAATAGCAAGATGTCGCGAAGATTGGAATAAAATGGGAGAGGCCTTTGCCCAGAAAAGGGACCTAATTCCAAGAAATGTTAATGGAAAAACAAAAGAATATAGCAAGTTTATTTTATTTTTACAAAAATTGACTTTTTTTAATTTAATTATTTGTAAAGATTTGTAATGTAATGGTCATTTTATTTTATTTCATTTAAGTAATAGAAAATATAATTTACCATTTTTGTACTAAGGATGTAAATCCAGGAAATGAATAAAGGCTTATTTTATTATTATTATTATTGTTCGGACTGTTGCACATTCTAAGAGGATTAAATCCTAAGTCAGGTTTTTGTTTTAGACCCAGATAGTTGTTTTATTTTTAGGGTAGCCATATCGGCCCAGGGGGACTTTGGATAGCGTGAGCTTGGTCCCTCCTCTCTGACGAATAATAATAATAATAATAATAATAATAGGAAAATTATAAAGCGTTTATAAATAAATTCCTGGAAAATATTTAATAAGATTGTTGTTAGTTTTCTAATTTTTTGAACTAGGCTATTTTTTATTATAGCTAATTATTACTAATTTATTTATTACATAATAAACATTAATTGGCCATAACTAGTGACATTTATGTTTTAATAAATAACTTACTAAATTACTAATTTATTATGAAGTTTCTGGTAAACTAATGTTCAGTGCTGCATATTAACAGAAACTAATACGTTTATGTGAGTAGTAGTGACGTGTTATATTGGTAAAATGAATAAATCATGTTGAACAGGGTACATACACCCTGATGAAACCTGTCTGTCTATTTCACAAAATTATAATTGAAAATGTGGATTAGGTTCTTACTAGCTTATGAAATATTAAAGAAATAAATGTCTAAATTTTAATTTCCTTTTTTTTTACTGGGTATTGTGGGTAAAGAAGATATACTGGAGGCGCATGGCAGACATAACCAAGTCGTTCGTTATATGGGTCCAGAGTGGCTTTGGATAGGGTAGGGCTTGGTTCCTATAAAAAATAATAATGGTATGAGATATGCATGCGTTCTGACATAATGGTTAGGAGTTGAAAGATCAGGTTAAGAGGGCAAAGAGGAATATAGAACGCGGACAAGATCGGAAAAATATTTGAAAGAAGCATGACAAAAAAGACTTTATTACATGGAGGAATCAGAAAACATCAGCGATGGATAGGAAAGGATAGAAGTTTTATAAGAGGTTTCTTACACCATCAGACGGGGTCGATGATGATGAATATTGAAATTGCTTGCGATGTTAGGGTTACCTCTAAACAGCATTTCAGTATAAAAGTATGATTTCTACATCAAAATATTATTAAGAGCAACTAAGCATTTGGTAAAAACTTATCATAGAACTGTGAGCACACCGACAAGAAAAAGTAGAGTATTTCTTCAATTCCATTATGTTTGAATTCAAAGGTAGCTTTTCCATAAAAGGCAGAAAAATGAGACAATTAGGCTGACTCATTTCGGTCGAAACTAAGCACCTTGCAAAGGAACACCACAGAACTAAATAGAAACGTCGGAATGCTTGTCAGTTATGTCAGTCAACGGTATATTTACCACCTTGTTAAAACAAGTGTCAGACAAGTTCATAACACCCCACTAGAAGGTGCATTCAAATTATTTCTATACAACAACCATGGAGAAGTTTCCGTCTGGGTTCCACCAAATTCTAAGTAAAACAAGGGATATTCCAGGGGTTACAAGAAAGAGATCCTCTATATACATCTGATTAACTTGCAAATCTGCCAAGCTGTTCTGCCTTTCCTTACTCTTTTAAGAAATTTCTCAACGGTTTTTGAATGTTCATTACGGCTGTCAGTAATGAATTTGAAAGTAGACTCAAGTAAAGGAAGGACATTTTCTAGTCAAGCCTGTATGAAATTCGTAAATATGCGTCCAATACGTGACAAAAGTTGAAAATAAAAGCCAAAGAAATAACTACAGAGATTAGAAAAAGTAACTCAATTCCATATAATAATGAAATGTCCATAATTTAGAGAGACTGTGTATTAGATGTGTAGATCGGTAATAAGTAAAATTTGATAGAATTACAATTTGAGCAATAGTTAATAATTGACTGCGTATTCATTAGGTTCATATGTAATAACTATTAGACGAAGCCGGAATTGAATGAAAATCCAAAACATCCAAAGAGATTACTAGTATAGTGGAAGTACTTGGAAGTAGGGAGAGAGAGAGAGAGTGAGAGACCACACACACACACACACACACATCGCCATTCGTGCAACAGATAAAAGTTAAATCGTTGTTTAATGGCTTTCAAACCCTTCCACAACACTCATACACAGGAAAACCCTCCAGTAACAGCCCCTCCATAAAACCATCTAGTGGAGCTTAGAGTGCTCAATGCCAACCACCAGTAAGGACCTTTCCATATATACATACACTTTACAATAAACCAAGGCTATTTCCGTTTTATTCCACTTACTTTCCGTTTCATTTTACTAAACATTCTCTGTTTTATTTTACGCGAGCCTGGTCACATACATACGCGCACTTAAACCGCACTCATACTTACGCACACGGTCCGCGTATATATTCATAAAATAAATATTACGTACTCTTTTACTTATATTATTATATAAAAAATAAACTAAAAGCTCTATTTCCTTTTTGGTTTCAAATAGTTCCTAATTTATTTTTCCTTAAACAAAATAATCATTGTTTTTTTTAAAATGTTTAAAAATACTTTTAAAAATCAATTAACTGATAATAAAGATCTAATATTGTGCAAGACGATTAATCGTCTTGCATGAAAAAAAAAGTGGTTCCCCCAAGAAAATTTTTGGCAGATACCAACGAAAAGAAAATTTATTAATAAAAATCTTTTAAAGGTTAAATTTACATTCAATAGATATAGATCTATACACTGCGAAGGGAAGAGAAATGAATAAGCCATTTTCTTCAGGGATCTTCACGTCCCTGCGGATATCCAAGCCAAAACTTTTTACTAAGAGGAAGTTTTGCGATCGTGAGCTTTCTAAAATGGGTATTCCCCCGGAAATACATGTCTTGGGTTTTCCTGAATACGAAAAAAATGTTTTGTGAATGTAAGTGTATTGTAACAGAATATCTCAAAAACCAAAAGTCATAGGAATCTCAAAAAATTGGAATTCCATTCCGACACTTCCACCGAAATAAGGCACGAAGATATCGGGCAAATCTATAGACCAGAAGTGTGACTCTACAATTTTTTTATTTGTCAGTATTCGTGTTTGTCTCGTAAACGGCTTCAATGATTTTCTTTTAACACCGTATAGTATCTACACACATAATTACCTATCACTTTTAATTGAAATATTTTCCTGGGGTGGGAAATTAATTTTTTTGTGAGATCTTGGAAAAGTTAAGCTTTTCTCTTCACTTCAGTACAATAAAAAGTTTTACGATATATATAACATTAGTTATAATTATAGACGTACTAGTAATAATAATACTAGACGTAGCAGCCGCATTTGACACAGTTTGGCACTCTGGACTATTCTACAAACTTAGAAACACAACGCACCTGATTATATTACTCACATTATTGGATCCTTTCTACAAGACAGAACCTTCCAAGTAAGACTTAACAGCACATACAGTACTAGACGACGAATTCTCGCTGGACTACCACAGGGGGCAATCATGAGCCCTATACTTTTCAACCTCTACTACTCTGACATACCTGAACCTCCTTCAACGACACTAGCCATATACGCAGACGACACCATGCTAGCTTCTTCCAACACAGACTTAAACAGAAGCATCACTGACTTACAGACGTCCTTAGATACAATATCAAACTGGTTCTAGCGATGGAAGCTAAAGCTAAACGTTTCCAAAACTGAAGCAAAAATCTTCGCTCTGCGACGATTTCGGAATGAGAACCTTCGTATTCTGCATATCAACAACCAAGAAGTCCCTTGGAAACAAAAAGGCCGAGGAGTGCGCTATCTCGGCGTGATCCTTGTCACCAGACTCACCTGGAGACTACACATTAACACTAAACTACAACAAGCATACACCCGACTGAAACAGCTCCACCCACTTATTAACAGAAACACACCACTCAAACACTCCTGTACCACACTACTCTATAAAACGCTTCTGAGACCTCTCCTGACATATGCCTGCCCAGTCTGGATCACAGCAAGTAACACACTGACGAAACGATTACAGACATTTCAGAACAAAGTTCTACGAGCTGCACTAAACGCACCCAGGTTTATCAAGAACACCCAAACACATAGAGAACTCGATATTGCAGACATACACACACACACATGACCAAATTAACAGACAGCTTCTTCTTAACACTTAACACATTACCAACAACAACACACTACCACATAGGCGAGCCTACCTCATCAAGAAGGTTGAAACCCCGACTTTATCAAGACCTCTAATTTTTTTTTCTTTTTTCTTCTGTTTACCACTATGTGTAAAGCTCTAGTGAGCTGGTCCATATATTTTGATTGAAAATAAAAAAAAGAAAAAAAAAAAGTAATAACTATATATTTATTATTACACACTAGAAGCACTGATAGGATTTTAAATTGAAGACAACGGCTAACCGGAAATGCAAGTTACACAATAGTTTTTTTGAGTTTGTTTGGAATTTTCTTGAAAACGACCCCAACGATTTTCTTTAAACTTGATATGCTTGTTGCATGATAGAAATATATCACTTTTATTTGTAATATTTTTTTGGAAACTTTTAAATTTTCACAAGCTTACTTAGTTTTGACCTATTGCTCCAAATAAGGCCATAAAGGTGTGCAATTAAAATCTCCACCACCATTTTTATGGCCAGCCCAACTAAACATTGTAAGGTTGCAATTTTAAAGAAAATTTCTTAATAAAATTGTATTAATTAAAGTAAACGAGAAAGTCTTTACAAAGATATTTTCCGTGACAGCCAGCTGCTTTTTTTTTTGTAGTCATCGACTGGTTTCGGGCGCTCGCCTATTATCAGGATGGTTTGTCAAAACCGTGTGATAACATAGACTTGCACAGAGCAAATTTAGTTGATACACTCAACTGCAGTGAAGAAGAAGAAGAAGAAAGTCTTTATTTCAAAATAATTTCAAAATAACACAATACACTCTTTTGTGAAAATAAAAATACAAAAATAATGATAATGATGAACTAAAATAATTTGTAAATAACTAATGTAATAAAGACAACAACATGGTCAATGACCGCCCGTGGAGTCCGTTTTGTAAAAAGTTATCAATTACAAATTAAAGTTTTTGATTTGTTGTATAATTAGTGAGATAATAAAAAATTTTTGTTCTCAATCAAAATTATTGTTCTGACATTAAAATTTTAAGAGTTTTATTTAAAATTATTTTATTTTATTTTTACCCCTGACTTTACTGTTTTTATTAATTATTTTTACAAATTACGACTAATTGTATTCTATATATACATTTTTTCTCTCTCTCTCTTTTTCCTTTTAAACAAAAAATAAAAATAAATAACATAAATACATTTTTCTTTATTTACTGAAAGGATTCAGGTAGTTAATATTTCAACTAGAGAGCGATATACTCGACGGGCGTACGCCGCTTTACAATATCCTTCTAGCGCAACCCTAGGGAGGGGATTAGCTCAGTGGTAGCGCGCTGGACTAGCAACGAGGAGATCACGGGTTCGAATCCAGCCGTGCTACCATTAGATTTTCTCTTCCTAGGAGCCCCTACAGCTCACTGTCCGGTGATGGGCAGTGTTGTCTGTTACGGGAGAACTCTGTCCGGAGGTCGGCAGTGCACTGAGAAGGCTCCGGGCGCAAATGAGCATAGATGTTGAGGCGCCTTAAATAATTAAAAAAAAAAAAAAAAATTCTAGCGCAACCCAAGCTTCACCGTTCAGGTATTCTATTAACATTTTTCTACACAGCGACGAGGATCCAAACCAAACCCGCCGAATTTCGCCCACAACTAGAATGTAAAAACCAAACATCCTGATGATAGACGAACGACCGAAACCGGTCGATGACCACAAAAAGCAGCTGGCAATCACGGAAAATATCCCTGATGCTTTCCAGCTATGCGGATCTAACAACAACAACTGAAGAGAATGTCTTGTAAATATTTCACTCCAGACATTTTTTGTACAAACACAGGCCGCAAAGAGCCGGCCACAACAGGTCTTTTAAGGGCATGTCTGATTTAAGCCTTATCGCCACACTATTTACATATCTTTTTCTCTATCTCTTTTTAAAGTCTAAGTAGAATCTAGCATGGATTAAAATATTGATGAAACACTTGCTAAGAAATTCTTCTACAATATAAGTATATTCTGTGGAAAAATTCTCGAGAAAATGAAAAATATATAATTTAAAGAAATTGGTAAATTATAAAAGTTTCTGATCAATCTAAAAATAAATAAATTTAGCAAAAATAAATAAATAATTAAATAAATCTACAAGAATAAACAAAACTAAGCAGCGTGTTGTCCAATTGTCCAACAACCCCTTCTTAAAGTAAAATAACCAAGTACGCATTTTTATTATTAATTCATAAAGAAACAGGACTGCACCAACAACCAGGACTGAAAACAGAACACATTACAAAACTCTAAATAAAAATAAAAAAATTACAAAAATAAAACGTTAAAAAAATCGAAATCTCATTATTTATTCATTTATGACGTATAAATGACCTCCTTATATTTTATTTTGTTTTACTGCTCATTATTTATTCAAAAATAAGTTTATGATATCATTTTGTTCCAAAATTATTTATTTATTCATTTGAATGGTATGAATATTAATCAACTGTTAATATTTGAATATTTATATCACAATGGAAGACGTCAGCATGTACATTATTAAAAAAACAATACTACATGAAAAAATTCAAATTTACTAATTTACTTTTCGGATATTCCATTTTTTTGATTGATTTCCCATCAGCATTGCGTGATTATTTCTAAGGTTTAAAATATCCTCATTTTTCGTTTAATAAACTATATTTAAATAATAGCTATAAAAATCGAGAATAACTTCAAAAATATCGCAAAATGCACCTGTGTTATTTAAAAAAATAAACTAGAAAGGAAATGAAATGAAAAATTTGATTCTTGCTCCGGGACATAAACCCCTTAGGAACAATAATACAAAATAAAAGATGGTCTAGTGAGTCTGGCCTTGATAATTATTTAGATATCAATTATAATTATTGATAATGATAATTATTGTAAATTATTTACAATCATAAATAAATAAGGAAGAGACGGGAAATTTCTAGGGATTAGGAGAGACTTGTGTGGATAAGAGGTGGTGGAAAAGACGGGACTTGAAGGTATCGATAGTGGTAGCATCATGGATAGACGAGGGTAAGGAATTCTATAGAGAGGTGGCACAAATCACAAAAGATTTTTCAAGAGCGGATGTATGGTGGGAGGGAGTATAAAGATCGGAAGGACGGGAGCGAGTGTTACGGGAGTGGACAGAAGATTTGAATTTCAGAAGTTGGAAGATATAGGACGGTCATTGAGATGGATGACTTGGAAGAGGAAGAGCCTAGGAGATACTGGCGACGATGGATAGGGAAGAGCCAGTTCAACTCGTGATAGAAGTGCGTATGCGGGAGTCTCTGAGGATTCCGAGAATAAAACGAATAAAACAGTTAATGAGACGTTTAAGTTTAGCCTCGAGATCACGAGAGAGTCGCCCGTCGAGATGGGAGAAAATGAGGGAGGTCACAAGGAATTGACGGGTCTTCGCTGGGAGTGGTTGAACGGTCTGAGGATAAATATGGATCGGCGGGTAATGTAGGAAAGGTTTTGGTCCAAGATGATTCTGAGGTTTTTTACTGAAGTACAATATTTTATCGGGATGTTGTTGAGAAAAAGGGTGGGGAAAGAAGCAGTGGAATTTATGAGGAATTGGCAACCTTTGTCGATGGCTTTCGATTTATCTGGGTTAAGGGAAAGCATGTTAGCTGCAGCCAACGAATTAATGTTGTTAAGATCATTCTGCAGCTTGTTTATTGCACCTTGAAGATCAGAGGATGACTGTTACAAAACAGTCACAAGATTTTGTCTGTCTAACGTGATGGAAGGAGAAAATTATATATTTTCAATATATCAGTTTTAAAGGAAATTTGTGCGTTAGCTGGCAAAGGTTTACAATGAACCAAAGCACTCGGCCATTCTATTGTCTTTTATATATAAAGGGCGAGTTTTAACTAACAGCACAGCGTATTATAGGGGAGAACGATTACAATATTTCCTCTTACTAGGAGTTAGAGAAATTAAATAATGTGAGAAAATAAAGATGAAAGAAAAAGAAAATTAATTGTCCTGGACAAGATTAGAATCACCAATAACAAATATGAAAACAAAAATATAAAACAGCCTACTATCGTGTAACATCATATTTAGCACAATATAACAAATCAAGGATTAAGCATAAAATCACAGAATAAATAATAATAAACACAGAATAAATAATTTGATTCTGTTATAAAAACCAATGTACTGATAATTTTGTTATTCCAATATACTGGAACGTAAATATACATAATATACATATATGGCAGCAGGTATTAATATTTTTTGTTACAAAGATTGAATTGTGATATCGATTTCTATGCTAAATTATAAAACGTAGTTGTTTACAAATATAAAAATGTTCATATAATACTAGTAGTCATAGTGGATAATTAAAGCAGTATTCAGTATAGTCTATGTTTATTTTTAATAAAAACCTTTCATAAGGAAAATGCTTTCATTGTTTGCTGGTTGAATTGAGAGTAATATTTGAATTTCTATAAAAATTGAGAGTAATAATTCGAATTGAAATAATAAATCGAATTACCTATTTTTTTTTATTTGCTTCCTGACCTCCGAACACCAATTTCAAAAGATTTTTACTTTATTTCCTTTTTCCAAACTGACTTTCATCATGAAAACATTTCATTCATACAATTTTCAATTAATAATTATGAATACAATACTCGTAATAATAATTCATGTTACACTTGAGCCACATGAAATTAAACATACTCACCCCACTTATCTATCACTTTCTTACTTTCTTTTTCAAAAGATGAACATCCGTAGAGATGGAGAATTGAGAAAACAAAACGGAAAAAATCAGAATGAACCATTCACGCGACTTTCCCTCTTTTTGTACAAGACAAATTTTCATTAAACTTCAAATTTTGCTCATTTGTCCCAAAATAAAAGAGATGGTGGGGGACAAGTATTAACCTACTAAACCCAAGTAGGTAGGGAAGTGAAGAACGCCGCAATAACATAGAACCAACCCCATATATCTGAAATTTAACGACACAAATTCCGCAAAACTATTTTAATTAATCTTTCTTTTTTTCTTTTTTTTTCAAAAAAATGTTTCAAATAAAAGTGATGGGTTCATATCTGTACAGTTATCACTCCAAGTTTAAAGGAAATCGTTATAATCATATTCCAGATAATTCCAAAAAACTCAAAAACCTAATTGGTAACCTAATCGTGCACTACCGGTGAACTGATTTTCTTCAAATTTAGAATACTAGCGTTTTTTATTTATATTAATAAGTGATAGAACCATACATTGAATAGAAGTTGTACTTTAGAAGGCCGCTATACGTTAATGGGGGTGGTATACGTCCCCCAGGACCTCCAAAAATCAATTTTCCCGGGTAATGCCTTTTTTTTTTCTGGCGGACTTTACGGACCAACTTATCGGTCAGGTGTCGTGTGCACGGAACCGCATAGCAAAAATATTTTACTAACTGCGATTTTATCCGTTAGAAGCATATATTTTTATGATTCTGACCGATTTTGGATTTTCATCCATCGTCAAAGCAAGGCTATTATCAAGTTCGTGTAGAGAGTTGACTTCAATTTAATATTTCTGCTAGGCACTACACTTGTTGATTGTTCACCTTATAACCTCCCACATACAATCAACAAGTGTAATGTGTAACAGAAACATTAGGTTGAAGTCAACTCTCTATACGAATTTGATAGCCTTCCTCTGACGAAAATCTGAAACTGGTCAGGAACTTCATAATTAACGCATACTACGATGGCACTGCTGCTTGGAAGCCGGCAGTGCACTGAGAAGGGTCCGGGAGGCCCAATAGATCTTTCAGGTCACATGCAATAATCTCCTACAACAATCTACAATCTACTATATTATTTACTCATATTACGATTATTATTTCTAAAGCACAGTACCTTTCGGCGTTTAGTTCTGACCTCTGGTAACTGTGGTTTTCTAATTTTTACTCATGTGCGCCAAGAACCACGCCAAGAACCCTATTAGTTCGAGAAAAGATGACTAGTTCGTGGGAAATTTTATGTGGTAAAAGAAAATAAGACAACTGAAACTAAAATCGTATAATTTATTGGTCTGTGTCAAAGTAGAAAGCTTAGCCCTAGCGTCAAGGAAATTTATTGCAATATGGAAATTTATGAAATCAAAATAATTTATTTATTATTATTTTTGGTGATATGATTCGCAATGGTGACCACCTGATTGATGCATGAAATTCTGTGTCTATCACACGATGCGTTATTACGTTTGTTCCGCATATCTCGATAAAACTACTTTTTTTTAGCAAAGGTGATGGTACAATTCATATCTGTCTAGTCTACAATAATAGATCACCCACTCCACTGGGTCACTAGAAGAGATCCTCTGTTTTCATTTGACCTGCAGATAGTGTTTAATGGTCTTGGCTTTTCCTTTGTCTTGGTCCTTAGCACTATTCGGCCATATCAAACTTCAGCCGGATTTTTTATTTGGCTTAAGTTTTCTTTCCCAAATTTTTTTGGCTTCAAGAAAGCTGAGTAACATATTAACATTGATGATAAGAGCGTCATATGTTTGGCTGCGGTAAGAAGGGAGGGGAAGAAAGAGAGGGAGAGAGAAATTTGTTATAGCGGAAATCTCTGAAATGAGGTACTCTAGAATTGAATGTGAATTTCATTGGAAGAAGCAAGGTTACCGCATCTATCGACAACAACAAACAAGGGGGAGGTGACCCGCTGACCTCGTCATCCTTCCTATTTCGTCAACCATTCATTGACGTGTAAGATGAAAGGAGAAAAATAGGCCCCGACTCTCAATGTTTTTTTTTACTTACATGAATTAAAATTTTTGTCAGTGTTAGTCTAGCAATCAAGCCAACAACAATCCTGAAGAAACTTACTGCAATATGGGCAAAATGTCGTACATACTAAACCATTGGTGCGGACTCAAGCCAAGAATCTTTGAACTTTTATTTAGATTGTAATGTTTGGATTGCTAGGCTGATCCATACCATAATAATTACTGGTCTTTGTTGTTTTAATTCATTTATGACCGCCTACCAAACAATCTTGACAATAAAGCGGAAATGTTTGTTCAGTTCTTGGTTTTGAGCTCTTGTTTGTAAATGCCATTAAAGTATTTTTCCAAAATTTTCTTAGATATAGTAATGAATTAACAATGGGATCATTTTTATTCCATTAACAAACTTAGTCAATTAAATAAAATGAATCAATAAAATCTAATAATTATTTCACTCTTTAATTAATTTGAATTTAACACCAACCAAATAAGTTTTGGTGAAAGTAATTTGGAATAAAAAGAAAATATTAGTCTATTATAATATCTGGCTGAAAGTTTTGATGGAAATTAATTTCCATTCTCGTTTCATTATTAAGAAAATTTTAGTGGGAAAAGTCAACTTTTTTTTTATTATTATTCCAAGTTCTCCATTAATAACTAAAAAAAAAAATAGAAACTTTGATTTTTCTTTTAGTAAATTTTAAACATTGTTCATACAAACTCAAGATAACATTATTACTCTCTGATTAGATTTTGATTAAATGATTAAACTTCCAAGTTGTGTAATACAATCTTTAGGGAATATATTATATACCAAAAATTATGTCTAATTTCCATATTACAGTTGGTAATTGAATTTTATATCACATAAATTACTAGATAAATTGAGTATAAAATTTATTACCACAAGAATATGATATTCTTTAATGGAATTAAATTAACTTACAATGGAGGATGGTTGCCAAAATTGTTTAATATGGTGGTTTACTTATCCAAGAAGAATCTTTCTAATTATCAGTGTTAGAGTTTTCTTTACTTGCCATTTCCCTAACAGCTGTTGAAGGAAATAATGTGATTTGTCAGCTGAACTTTGTGTGTATGTAACTATAAAAGAAAAACCGCAAAAAATTTACATTTTCATAAATCATTTGAGATTTTATAGCAGTTTTCACTTCAGATTTCGGCAGGGAAGTATCCTATTTCAATAACAATTTTTGCAATTTTCTCGAATAACGGCAATAACAACGGTTTGCTTTAAGCTTTGTATAAATTTCCACATAATTAGGTCATAAACTGACAATAGAATTTTTTTTCCGAAACTAATCACGATTAAGTTTGAATATTCAGCGACTGGGAAAAAAATAATCATTTTTATTAGGAGCTATTTAATTTTTTTCGACATCTTTTATCGCTCAAGAAATTTCTGTTAAAAGTCAGTAACACTTTTCCTATACGGTCCCTAAATCGTACCAATTTCCGTTGTAGAATACAATACATTGACAGAAAGAAAGCAATCTCCATGATCCTACGCTCGCAGCGATCTTTGAGGATCTAATTTGATTCCCTTTAGTTGACCAAAGTTATCTGCTATTCTGAATAGCAGAGCTATTCAGATAGCTCTTAGCTAATACCCATATCCAGTTCTCATAAAATTGCCTTAATGCTGCTTAAGAGGTTCCTCACTAAAACTCTTGCCAATTTAAAGCCCACCTGAAGGAATTTCGCTTTACCAAGCCCTTCCAAAGCAGATGATATGATATGAAGCGATCCCTGTACCCAAGTCAAATGAAATCCGCAGTGGCCATTACCGATTTGATCCAAAAGCATGCTTCCTATATATACTTTGTAATTCCCTTAACAGCTCCACCGCTTTGGTTAAGCGGACTACTTTACATTATAAAAATTTTGCGAGGCACTCTTATTAAATGCCTTCTTTGCTAGCCTATGGTCAGCGGTGTTCAATAACCAGGTAAAGACCAATTTTGTTTAATTTCAAGACTAATTTCACTAAGACAAGATTTTTGACTAAGACTAATTTCAAGACCTCTCTGAGTATGTCCCAGAAAGGTTCTGGTCTATAGAAGGCATTCACGACCATCAACCATCTCAACCCTGCAAGCTTGGAATGAACTTGATAGGCATGATGGCCTTTATTTCCGTCTGGCTTTCAAAGGAAATGATAATCTTCTAATCACAAAGATGCCAAATCGTAATGACAAGATTGCTATGATGTTCGAATTAAGTAAGATCCGCACTATTTATATTTGTTAATTACAAAATATATCCGGGATTTTTGCAAAACATATCTGTCGTAGCAAGCATATTTTTGATGTCCCTGACCAGTTTCGGATTTTCATTCATCGTCAATGTAAAGTTATCAATTTCGTGTACAGAGTTGACTTCAACTTAATGTTTCTGTTACCACTTCACTTAATGAAAATCCGAAACCAGTCAGCAACAAATTCAATATGCATGCTTCGACGGATAAAATTCCAGTGTTATCCAGCGTTGCGGACCCATCCATTTCTTCTGCAAAATATATATTAGAATTAGCGATTAAACGAATTAGCGAAATTGAGATTAAAGGGAGTTAGATTTAGCGGTCAAGAGAAAGACTGTCGAGACTATAGACGACGATAACCTCTTGTACCAACTACTATGATTTAAAACTTCCGTTTCTAGACAGTTTTAGCCTGCAACTTGAACTATTCAAAATCTGGATCTCTCTCCTTGCGGAATTGGACAAACATCCTGCTCAAATTCGTAGACGTATCGAGGCGATGGCTTACGTTGGAGGTGCCAGTTGTTGTAGTGATAAGAAGCATAATTGCACTAACGCATTATTTTAATAGAGATAAGTAGCATAATAGTGTCATCAGAAGAGTCCTATCTTTCTGTCTCCTTAACATATTCGATGTATTTGTCCATAAACATAAAAAAGTGTTAAGTTAAAAGGCAGAAACATGAAACCTAAAGATACACTAGAAGCAGTAAACGTGATAAACACTATCCATAGCTGTTATGAAGAAATTTGGTGAGGATCTGTCAAGAAAAAAAACATTCAATTATACTATCCGTCGGTGTTTACATTCACCCCCGCTTTTACAGACGACATATATATTTTAAAAAGTAAGACCCACAAAGTACTCACAATAGACTAGACTTTTTGCAACGCAATAGTGGCCTAGAAAGTTTAAACTAATGAAAATGTTAGATAATAACAAAAATAGAATCTGGCCCACTGGAATTTTTACTACAAATTGGTATAGTCACAGTGGTAGTGTGTATTTCTTTAATTAAAATTACAGTGTACATTACAGAGAAACAAGTGGAATTTGGAGGAATGGAAAGTATTGTAGTAGGGGTAAAAATAATAATACCTACGTTTTACTTTTTCTTATAGCTGGTAAGAGGAAACTGGAAAGTGGTTTTTGAAAATTGGTCTGCATGCGTGTGCGCGTGTGTGATAAGTCGAAAACAAAAGTTGCAGGAAGCTCAAACATGATATTTTGTTTAGTATCACCAGAGGACACGACAGGAAGTTATTGATTCAAATCCAGCAACCGGAGTAGCACTTATCTTCCTTTTACTGAAAGGATTTTTCAATCGTTTTTTGGCATTTTTTTAAAAAAGGCTCAACGATTTTCTTTTAAATGTGTATGCATTAAACCATAACTAGCTCAATTTTTTTTTATATGAAATATTTTTCTGGAACAAATTCCTTTCAGTGGAGCTCCAGGCAAGGGGTATCTCACAAGGATATTGTATGAGTCTTCTTCTCTTTATATTATTTTTAATGAAGATTAAATATGTTACTTAAAATTTCGAGTTTGTAGCAAATCCGGTGTTCGGAAGTGCAAATTTTGCTGAACTATTTTTATTTCTATTATTTTCTCAGTCACTACTAAACCAGTAGGTTTCTTTAAATTAGATTTACTAACTACTCAATTCAAGACCTATCATTTTTATATGGAAGTTTTTCAGAGAAAATTAATTTAAGGATTCTTGAGTAATCTGGAACGTTATGTTATATTTAAAATCGTCGCTGAAGGGAACTAACTATACATTCTGTGGAAATTCAAAGTATAAAGAAATTTTGTTTCCTTCCAAATTTTTTGGGAGGGTGGGAGGTATAACATGGTAGTTGATGAGAATTGATGTAAGAGTGTACCAAGTTGATCTGGGACAAAAGAAGTTAAGTAATTGCTCTGTTTCCTTTCCATAATCGTACTCTTGAGTATGTGTACTCAACTAGCTAACAAATTGTGTTATTATTAGCATTACACTTACTGTTCACTAGGCTCATCTACTTAGCAAGTCACTGGATATACTAGTGATTGTAACATCGACCGAAGGGGGGGAGGCAGTGAGTGGGGAATGAAAGAGAGGCCAAAGGGAATTGCTAGGCAACTGAATACAGCAATTTGTAGTTGGTGTAGGTGATGTGCTAGAGAGGTCAATGGGATATGTACGCTGGTGCAATCAGGTCACGTTTCTCTAGGATGCTTCCACTTCTAGCAATGCTAGCCGGAACGTTTCTGAACAATCTGCCCTTCTAGGGGCCGAACACTATGTCTGAAGAAAGTACACTACAACTTGACAGAAGAAGGAATAAAAAAAAAAGAAAAAGAAAGATAGAATAAAAGTTCATCTTATTGAAAAAGAAAACCCTGGGTCCAGTTGCACTTTCTGCAATTCATGATAAAGTCTTAAACATCCTTTATATAGTTCAAAAAAATGGTTTCCTTCTTTAATGCACTATTTGGTTCGTACTCGACTGTAATAGACTTTATATTTAATTATAAATTAAAAAACATGGGTTAACACGCTAGAGTTTTTTATTCCAAAAAAAAAAAATCTGGTGTGAAACTTTCACACGACTTTCTCTTCCTCTAATTCATAAAATTTTAGTAAAGAAATTTTCTATAAAATAGCAAAGTTACATTGTTTAGTTAGGCTGGCCATAGAAACGGAGATGGGGCTATTTAATTGTACAACTGAGCTGCTGTTATGTAGGGCGATCTATGTTGAAATTAAGAAAGCTTGTGGTAATTTAAATTTAAACTAACTGACAGACCTATAATACTTCTCTACAATCCATTTTTTCATAAAAATGTTTCAAATAAAAGTCATACGTTTCCAACTATTCAGCAAGCAGTCCAAGTTTAAAGAAAATCGTTGTAACCGTTTTCGAGAAAATTCAAAAAAAGAAACAACTCAAAAATCTGTTCTGTAAAAATAGTACTTTTGGCAAACCGATTTTCTTCAAATTTGAAATTCTAACAATGCTTCTAATGTATATAAATATTACGTAGTTGGTAAAAACCATATACCATACTCAAACAGTACGTTAGAGGAAAGCATAATGCTATTGTTTTGTCCCAAATAATCAATTTCTCCGGCGAAAATGTTTCAAATAAATATGACAGGTATTTATGTGTGTTTGAAGTATATATGTGAGTTAAAAGAAAGTCGTTGGAGCCATTATCCAGAAAATCTCCCCAAAAAAACTGGAAAAAAAATCCTTCTTCTAAAAGTCATACTTCAATATGGATGGATTTTGCCAAAAAAAAAATCTTCGTGTCTCTTGAGATATTTTGTTAACAAACAAACAAACACACAGACCATTCGTTAAAAACATGTTTTTGTGGTATTCAGGATTTCCCTAAACATGTATTTCCGGTGACAACTCAATGCCGAAAATCTGGTATGATCTCAATATTTCCTTTTACTAGGTGTAAGAGAAAAACTTTTTCTTCTTATTGTAAATATGACCACACTAATTAACATACTTCTTCAAGCATAAAATATTTACTGTCTTTAGTTAGCTTTAAACATTATATGCCATCTGAAATACTTAACGGCAAATTGGAAATTAACCTGACCAATACATTCAAAAAAGATAATGTACGTATTTCTTTATAAAATGGTCATAACATGTTTCAGTGTGCTGTTACTAACAATAACTTTCCATTACCGCTGAAAAGAAAATACGATCCTGCCACTTTTTCAAAATTAAATTTTACCGGAAATATGACTTGAGGGTCCTGTGAGTGAAAAAAATATAAAAAAAAGTTTTTAGCGGATAGTCCGTTGACAAAGGATTTTGTATATGTGAAAGGGATGTTGTCGAGCCTGAATTTGTTTAAGTAAAACGTTATACTTCAAGTGACCCAACAAAAAGATTTCAGTCAAATTTACGAAAGCGGATACCTCAAAAAAAAGAAGAAAAAAAGACTGCAATAATTATTTTAAAACTTTTGTTATTTCAGAGTATTGTGAGGAGAAGATCAGAAAATTAAGTGTTTGAATGAGGATTGTCTTGGAGATTACTCGGGAGCAGGAAACGGTTTACAGAAACCATAAAATAAGAAAACAAAATAAATTAAATTTTAGAAAAAACATTCACGTAAATATTGTATCAAGAAACATGTCAGCAGGTGGTGAACAAATGTTTGAAGACTGGGGGCTGAGCATTCTGAGAACCAGACCTCGGAACCAATGGGCAAGTACATAGCACTTTCAGGTGGAAATTTACATGGTTGCAATGTAAGTCCAACTCAGTCTGAAGCGAAACTATCCAGCCTAGGAGATAGCCCAAAGCAAACAGAATGACTTTTGAATGTGATGAAATCCGGCTGGCAAAGAAAAGGTGAATAACAACTTCCAGCAAGCAGGAAGAAAATTCTTTTGTGGGATAAGCGGCCAGTTTTTTTTTTCATTTGAAGAGTTTAGAAATAAGCAGGAAGCCTGGAGAAACTGTTCTGGAAGGACCAATGTGACAGGCTAAGACTCATCTGAGTAGGCTATAAAACAGTCTGAGCACAGATTTCTTCAGTGAGCATTGTAAACTGACTTAGAGGAAAGCCAGAAAAACTGGGCGTGCAAACGACAGCCCCTGCAAGTTTTGTAAGGAGATGACGGAAACTCAAACAGACTTCAGTCTGCGACAATGTCACCCAGATAGGGTTTAGATGCCTGGGCAGATTACCGGGCATTGGAGAAGCACGGTTCTAGGGAGGAACCGCCCATGCAATCATGATATTTTAAAAACAGTAGACTTAATGGTCGTGCTTGAATATTCTCAGCTTGGCAATAGTAGGAAGGTGGAGCAGGCTTTCAAGATCACAGTGCAACAATATCACTCCCAAAAATAATATTTCAGTTTTAATTAACTTCGAAACAAAAATAATTAATCATCTAATGATAGTTGAAAATAATAATAAAAATACAAATTTATCGATGGGATATATATATACGAGTATCTACCAATATATCTTATAAAGTGAGGAGATAGTTTTCCCGATATTGTGTAAGAAAGAAACACAGGTGGTATTTTATCCTAGTAAGTATATACCACTTCCTTTACTTATGCCATACTCTCACTGATGTCCCTTCTCACACCGCCGACACCCAGTTCCACAAGAAAGACGATGAGTTACCGTTACATATACACACGAGTTCAAATACACACACACACACACACACACACACACACACAGTACTATATATATATATATATTGAAGTTTTGCCACACCCACTTTCAAATACATCGCCGGGCGGGCTCTTCGGCCTTATATATACCCGCTCTTCCCACTCGTTCGATGTTTCAACGGAAGCACGACCGTATCAACATTTCATCACGTGAATTATTGGAAAGCGTGAGGTAAGATGGTACGTGGTAAGAATGGGGTACGATCCAACACCCATATGGCTTATATATACTACATACTATATATATAAATATATATAATACTATTCTCTATATAATATTGTTCAACTATACTTTCTGTAAAAGCAAGTACTTCTTTTTATCCCCACTCCAACTACATTTACTGAATAGAATTCAGAAAGTACCCATAATATATTTACATATATTACATACTCGATTATGTCCACATGTATATAAATACAAAGGGTGTCTCAGTTTTACACCGTTAATCAGTCTTAAGTCTGATGTTGAAGAAAAGGAGGAAAAGTTGGTGCGAATACTCATATGACTTTTTCCATACTGCAGTTAATATATGTAATGGGATTTTAGAGGCTGAGGGAATTAATAATGAGAGACTTACTGCACTATAATTAATATTTTCTTGTTTATCACATATCATATAATAATCTTACTAATTCTCTTACCAACCGCAAGATAGAGCCACTCCTTCCGCGTTACGCTAATCAAAATTGGGGGAACTAGCACCGCCAAGCTTTGACTGGCACTTGGAAGTAGCGACAGTGGCGTTATCTTGCAGTTGGCAAAGAATTAATAATAGAAGAAAGTGCCTGGAACAACCCCCGCCTCGCTCACCACCAAAAAAACACTTAAAGCTTAATGTCACAGATCTTCAGAAAACTCCAAAAAATCTTGTTTTTCCCCCCGAAAAATGATAAAAGATATCATTTCCGGCGCCGCAGGTGCTCTTAATTTGGAAATCAGTTCCAATACATTGATGGGAACTACCTAATGAAGTCTAAACCGGACAATTGCATTACAAATCTACATTTTTACAAACATCGAACATGATGTATAACATTGTCGTTACTAATGAATTTAAGTAAAATAGTCACTTGTGGAATTGCTAGAAAGGATATGACGTTGTCATCCTCCCAGCAAAGAGAAAAAGGAAATCTTTACACATAAATGATGTGCGGCCAAGTTTGCGAGACGCAGATTGGCCCAAAAATTGATTGCAATTTTTTTTTTTCAAAACGGAATAATAGAAAATAGTTAATTTCGAGAATTCCTAATTTCGGCTGAATCGCGCTACATAATCAGTAAATAAGTGAGTTCAAGTTTCAATTTTGAATTAACTAAAAATTGGCAATGGACTGCTTAGATGCTTCGAAATATATGAATACCTTCTGATAATTAAAAAAATTAACACTTACAAACTCTTGTAACTTCAGAAATTGTAACAGAAATCCTGTGTCTTACCTGAAACAAAAAAAGTAAGAAACAAATATTAGTAAATATAATATGATAAAGGCGCAATAAGTATACATTTAGATGTACATATAGATGTACAACTTACATGACTTTTTGTCCAAGAAAAATTTTGTCATTCTTAAATCACAATCTAATTTGGGGGAAAGTACGTATTACTGTATAAGTAAAAAACAAAAAAAAAATTATACTGGAGTTCTAATACATTTGTAGATGAAAATGGATAATTAAGATTTTAGAATCTCGATCACCGATCTTGTTATCCTGTATGAGAAAATGGAACACCCTTCAGGTGTCTTGCAACTTATACCTTCCTAGACGTTTAGAGGGGATGGCAACGAAGCCTAAAACCACTGTGACCTAAAAGATCTATTGTAGTTGTCTTGAAATATCAGTCACTTTCGATGTACAATGTAGTCAGACGTCTGTAAAGTGTATTGAAGTGGAGTTGGACGTCCGCTAAATCTAGAAACTCATCAACTCTCCATCTGCTAGTCATATGAGAACTGAGTGAGTGTTGGAGAAAATGGCCACCCACTATGTACGTCCGCTAAATCTAAATTCTCATCAACTCTCCATCTGCTAATTATATGAGAACTGTGTGAGTGCTGGAGAAGGGGGGGGATTTGTGTGATACTTTGCAAGGGATTAGGCTGGGATATCGCAAGGGCGATGGCCAAACGACTGAAGAAAAGGGTTCTGGTACCCATTTTCTAGTAGAAGGATGTCCAGCATCACAACTCGAAATAACGCTAATATTAAAGATTTTCTATTCACTATGATTGTATGCTACATTCAATTTTTCCGGACATTTGTCCAAATTCAAAATGTCTTTGAAATCACATTGCTTTAAACGATAAATTTAGGATATTATTCATCACATGGTGCAGGCACTGTGTTTTCTCAGCATTGCTATATAGCTACCCAGGCAGGCTTATAGAAGATACAATAGAATTTATTATTTGTAATCAAGCCTGTCAACATGAGTCGTTATATAAAATTTGTTCTTGTACAAATAATATTTATAATAGATTTTCACTTAATTTACAAAAATTTAACTAATTATATTATTAAACTTTAATTAGACTTTATATTATTAAAATATTATATTATTAAAATTTAATTAGGCTTTATTTATTATATCTAATAAAACTTAACTAACTATATACAAATTACGAATTATTATTATAATTAATTAGTTTGTAATTATTACAAACCATATAAAACATTTATAAATTGGAAATAATGCATCAAATAAACATGATTCTAAGAGCATAAAATTAAAAATATATAGGTATAATATAATTATATAATGAATTAAACAATAATATTCTTTATATAAAAGTAAAATAACAATGTGAATACAGATTTAAAAATACTTTGCTAGAAGTCATAAATCGAGAACCAATCAATTTCTAAAATAAATGACATCAATTAATGACATTAAATAATAATGACTACTTATCATTGTCAATAATGATTTTATAAAATTGGTATTTCATATTAAAATTGGTAGTTAATGTATCATAGTAAAAGTTGATTATTCGTATAGGATAAGTCCCTGAGAATGAGAGCGCCATCTTTTTAATAAAAAAAATCATACATTTTCTTTTTAAATTGATGATGGTTAGCAGGCTATTAATCGATTGGTTAACGACATAAGGAGCAGGACTGCAGTGGAGTAGAAAGTATTCTATAGTTTCCGAAAGTTGTAAACTATAGAGTGCGCAGTTGTTATTTCCATCTAATTTATATAGTGATTCTTTATCTACCAATCTTAGCTGGTCTATGCCTTTTTTGAATTTTAAAATTACATTCAAATTACAATGTGTGAGGCTCCAGCCAGGTTGCTTATTAATCTAAAGTGCTGATTATACTTTGAAATTTTCTATTGACCGGCTATATCAGGTGATGATGATGGATGGAGTTTGTGTCTTATGTTAGCTGTGTCTGAAGAGGTTAATTAGTCCAACATATTGTAAACCATTTCAGTGAAAAGCATAACGCTACTATTCCCTCAGAAAATTCCCCAAAAAATTTCCACTGGGAAATGTTTCAGATAAAAGTGATAGGTATTTATGTAATGTAGATCGTACTCGAGAATAAAGAAAATCGTTGAAGCTGTTTTCGAGAAAATCGCGAAGAACTGAAAAAAAAAAAATACATTCAGTAAAGTCGTTAATTTCCGGTTAATGACCGGAAACTTTTTGTCCGAAACGGTTGTAATATCTAAACGGAATACCAAGTTTGAGCTTCTTGTAATGTTTTTTGATTTTGATGTATTTTGTTAAAACACACACACACACACACAACATACAAACCATTCGCTAAAAACTTGTTTTCGTACTCAGAGGACCTCAAAACATGAATTTCCGGTGAAAACTCAATTTAGAAAATTAGACACGACTCAATACTCACTCACTCTACTAGGAATAAGAGAAAAGTTAATAGTTTTGTTTTTCTCGCCAATAATTCTTTTAATTAAAGTATTAAGAAGATTTACTTCTAATGTATTTACGGTTATTTTATATAAATAATAATGAAGCACTTTGCGGATTATAATAGTCCGCTAATGAATGCAATGGATCTGTCGGTTATATTATGGATTAGTAAGTACTGTCAGCTAATGTCAAGCTTTAAGCTGCACTTAACCCTAACTGTTTTGAAAACTTAGTTAACAGAATTCTTAATAAATATGTCAGTCTACATCTAAAATCTATCTCAGGTTAATGTATAATCTATTCATCTCAAACGGCATTTAATGTGAAATCTATTTGTCTGATAGATCTGACTGGGATGATATGTAACCAGTCATCTGTTCGTGACCTATATTTAGCTGCATACTTTACCATTTGGTATATAAATAACCTTTCTAAAATTAATACTGATCACATTGAATCATTGTTCTATGTACTCGATACCAATTGGCAATTATTAGAAATCTATAATTACTTGTAGTTAATTATAACATCTGTTTAAAGTAATCATATTATTAATTCTTTGCATTTATCACATAATTTAATTCAGATGAACTTTGCTTTATTTCTTTGTAAATCATCAAAATCTGGTGTGGATCACCACTCAATTATCTTTCTCTTAAAACCCAATGCTTTAACATCTCTAACAGAAATTCGAAAAAATTTATTAAACACTTAATTGGTCTGAATGTTAACCAAATGATAGGATTGTACAATGTGTCGAAATTTGAATTTCAGTGTTATCACGTTATAACTGTTCAAAAACAATACTAAAATCAAATTTTCCTCAAAAAGAAAAATGCTTCAAATAAAAGTATTATCGATAATTCAATACAAAGTATAAAAAAAAAAAAGTGGTGTGAAGCCTTCATGCGAGTTTCTCCTGCTGCATTAAATACTGTTTTGAAATGACAAATTATCTTCACGCTTCTAATTCTCTTACTAGAAGTGTCCTTCGTCTTCAAGGTTATACCAATGGGAGAATATAAACTTTAAAAAACAAAACAAAAAAACAGTTTTTAAGGAAAGCATAACGTTCTCCCTCCACAAAAACCCCCTAAAATGAACTTCTCGGAAAAATATTTTGAACAAAAGTGCGAAAATACGTCGGTGTGTTTGTGAAGAAAATTGCAGAAAACAAAAAAAAAATAAAATAAAATAAAAAAGGACTTTCCAATAAAGTCGAACTTCCGGTCCACTAATTTTCATCAAACTAGGAATTTTTGCAACATATTTAATTCTAATTAATATTATTTACATGATGGAATCGTATAATAATATAAAAATGACTCACTAGCAATATAAAAATAACCCTACCATTTCCACAAAAGCAACTTTGAATTTTTTTGAAAAAACTTATCAAATAAAAATTGTAGTTCATAATACAGAGTTTTACAAAAATTCTTGGCAGAATGAGTCTTTTCGATAAAATCGCAAAAAAACCTGAACAATCCATTTATTAATGTCGTTCTTACCGTTAAGGAGTTTTGACAATTAACTTCCTGTCAGGTAACATGGTGATACCCAAACGGAATGTCTTAAAGTTTGAACTTTCTGCGATTTTTCGTATTTCAGATGTGCTGTTCACACACACACACACGGACACGGACACAGATCATTACCTCAAAAACATTTTTTCAGACATAGGCAGGAGACCACAAAACGTGCATTTCCGGTTAAAACCCAATGTCTAAAATGGATGCCACGAAAAAAAAAGTTTTGAAATAATTAAATCAGATATTTCTACTTCCGGTCAACCAAGTTATTTCGACATCAATATGTTAGCAACCTTTTTTCTTGTTCTTATTCTCATTAAAATTATTGTAAAAGTTCTTTGCTGGCAAATTATATGCATAAACAAAAATTTAAAAGAAAAATCTTACACCCTACAGTACGGCGCATCAGCAAGGGCCAAGGCTTGCCAGACGGCGATTTGAATAGGGGAGCGTGTGGTAAGCACGCCGCAGTTCCCACGCCGTTTAGTTCTGGCCTTCGCTACTGTAATGATATAGCAATGTCAAAGCAATGTCAAGCGGTTCCAGCCAGCCGCTACCTTCACAAAATATAACAAAAAGAAAGAATAATTTATAACTAGTGGCCTCAGCCGGCTGCTGCCTTTTTCAATACAACGGTATCAAAGAGAAGCACCGATAAAAACCCTTTTTTATTGAACAGAAGCCACCTGGCCGATTCAAGGCTACCCGTCTTTGAAAATCACTGATGGGCGACCAAATCTGGCTACTGACCTAAATCACTGGTCACCGACATAAACAAGGTCGCACGCTACGAGAGATGTCTTAGTGTGAGAATTACTTATACACCTGACAGTGTGTGAGTAATACTAATATAAACTTCGCTTCACTGGAGGAGGGAATCATTCATCATTCATCATTCAACGATCATTATTAGTACACAAGTAACATCAGCATATCAGTATTATTATTACATCAGCAGTTATACTTGTGTTCAGAACGCGTCCCTATACATGGTTAAACTTATAATTATTTCATAGTTGTGCATATTAGTTATTTATTTTAATCATTTAAATTATTTGTTATTTAGTATTTCGAGTCTAAAATCTATAAACTAACTTCCGCCTATTAAATCCCTCTTCAAGACATCTAACTTCATACCTCAGGAATCACGACAATTGATTCCACTACACTACCCAGGGCGCTACTAACTTGTAGCTTCCCACTTTTCATCACGATGCTGGGTCAACACCAACTTTGTCCTCACGGTAATCGAACCCTGATTCTCACACGAAAGGCGAGTGCGTTAGCCATTAGACCAACGCGTGAGGACGAAAGAAAAATCTTGTAGAACCCATTTTCAAGAAATGACACACACAAAAAACACAAAATAAACAAATTTATTCAGTAAGATATTTTTTTCATTCGCGGAATTTTGATCGATAACTTCCTCTCTGATCAAAATGGAACATCAAGTTTGAGCCTACTGCGATTTATTTTCGTTTTTCACAGCTCACAACTTGTATTTCCGTTGAAAACTCAAATGTCGAAAAGTTGACACGATTGCAATTACTTTTTTCACAACAATAAGAGAGAAAAAAAAATAAGTATGTAAAGAAGTAAACAAATAAATATATATATTTTAATACCTACGAAGATGGAAAAAAAAACGAAAGAAATATTTCAATTTAAGAAGAACATAATATTAGAGTATTGTAATGTCATATAAGGTTGACATGTCTGAGATGAAACGTCAAATACGGCCGTTGTGCTTGTTGCACATGGAACAGCAAACATAGAGAATTGCTACCATTCAATTGCTTCTACTTTTCTCTAACTGCCATTTCTATTTATTAAAAATTGTACGCCCAAAAAAATGTCATCAATCATCTCACTAATAAAAAAATATCTGTAAGATTTTTTTAGCCAGGTGCATTTAATTATTTTTTTAATTTTTATCCATCATTTATAATATAGGAATGATCAATTGAAAGAGATATCGAGGAGTGGTAATAAAAACCACAATTTTATAGATTACCTAATTGTTTCGACAAATTTAAGGTCTTTCAGAGTTAGAAATGCAAAAACGATTAAGAAGTTCTTTTAAAAAACCAAGTGTATAATAATATAAAACAAACAAACAATAATAACTAAACAAGTTATATCAATTCACCTAAATGTTCTCTTATATTAACCTTGGTTGTAGCTTTAATAGTTATATTTGTTTACATTTGTATGTTGACCTCATGGCAAAAAAGAAGGGTAGAACATTCTATCCGCCTTTCTAAACATGAATTCAAGACGGTGGAATCCTTGAAATACTTGGGCTAGTAATTGTAACCAACAAAAAAGAAATAACGGCTGAAATTGGAACAAGAATGGCAGCGGGAACCAGGTGCATGTTCTTCCTACAATGGTTATTAAAATCTCGGAACCTGTCAAGAAAAGCAAAGATAATTATTTTAAGACAGTAATCCGACCGATTATAATATCGTCTGGTGGAACATGGACTCTCACCAGCGAAACGGAAAGAGTCGGAAAGAGTCCTTTTGATGTGGGAATGAAAAGTGCTGAGGAAGATTTTTGGTCCGATTTTTTTAGAAGGATGTTGGAAGATCCGTCTAAACAGGGAATTAAGAGAATTCTTTATTGACAATATTACATACGTCAAGAGAGCAAGATGGAAGTGGCTTGGCCACGTAGTAAGGATCTGAGCTCTTCCAGAGCATAGAACACCTAAATACGGCTCGTCTTGTGGTCAGAGATTGAAAGGAAGGCCAGAAATGACATGGTCACAAAATGTCGAGTAGGTGGACCTCCTAAAAATGAAAATAAGTAGATGGCAAACAAAAGCTAAAGATCGTCAGGAGTGGCTACAAATTGTGGAGCAGGCCAAGGCTCTTCAAGAGCTTTAAAGCCCATTAGTAAATAAGCATATTTGTTCACAAACATTCGTATTTATATGTTCTTTTTCTTTAAACTTCTTCCATTATTATTTATGTATAATGTACTCTTGAAATTTCCTATCGCCCCCCCCCCTTATTAAAAATATCTTGACAAAACACAAAGCACACGTAACTATTAACTTTAATTGTAAGTATTCTTCAAAACATGCTGTTTATTATACACCATGACCTTAATTTATAATCATTTCATTTTTGTTATTAAAGACATAGACATATTGATGAATATTGAATAACCTTATAAGCTCCCGCTACAATCAATAAGTGTGGTGCATGATAGCGAAATAAAGTTGAAGTCAACTTTCTATACGAACCTTGATAGCATTATTCTGTTAAAAAAAACAAAACCCGGTGGATGAGAATCCGAAACAGGGTCAAGAACAACAAAAATATGCAAGCTAGGAATAGATAAAATCCTAGATGCTATCCAACATTACGGACCCATCTACACATTCAATTTGAGTAGGGGTAGAGTTATGGAAACAGCAAAATTAAAGTGAAACAGTAAAATTTCCGTTTACTACACGGCACTCTCATCTTTATAATAATATTACACAGAATTAAATGTATTACCGAAATTCCAAGTTTGAAGAAAATCGGTTGACCTAAAATGCTAGTGTATTGAACTTTTTTTTTTTAAATTATCTGCGATAGTTTTCTTAAACTTGTTATACTATGCAAACTGTATAAACACAAACCTATCACTTTTTTTTTGTACTTTGTCAAGAAATTGAATTTTTTGAGAATTTCTAGGGAGCTGAAAATCATTCGTTTTAGTAACTTTAGACTCTCCCATTAATATAAAGCTGTAGACAAACATTTCGTAAAAATTATAAGTTTGTAGAAGGTTTGTGAATTATGGCCATGAAATTACAGTAAGAGAAAGTGTGCGAGTGTTTCACACCAGATTTTTTTTTTAATTTAAGTATTGAACAATATTGTGCAATAAACTAAATTGAAAAAGCTCGTATTATAATACTGCTGTTAAAAGTATGATATTTTGGTAGAGAGAGCTAGCTGTTTATATAGGGATAAGATAGAAGTGTGATTTTGGCATATGGCTGGCAGAACGTTAAGCCAGCTAGGATAGTGATGATGTGAATTTGCAGCAGAACCAGTATTCCAGTTCACACTTCTCTATACTGGAATTTAGACCAATAAGAGTTAAGTAAACTCCATAGTATAATCTCCCCACTTTCTACTATCTCGGTTCTGTCTATTTTCCTCTAAAATTTTCCCTGCTGCTTTTATATCCATCCAATGTTTGGTCTGGACCATTTCCACCGACTCTTCTCGTAACCGTCCATTTGAAACATAGAAGAAGAGTTAACAACAACTAACCATGGACCATACAACTTGTATGTACATACAACATTCTGTGTGTGTATATGTGTGTGTGTGTGTGTGTGTGTGTGTGTGTGTGTATATGTACGTACCATCACAGCCGGCTATTGGCCCAGGGAACTGGTCTGGTAAACACCGTTAATCTTGTTAAGTGTTAAGTCTCCGCCCTACTTGCCTGTAGCGTTGTCAGTGTACTGTATTGGTAAACTTTTATAGAAAATACGGTGAACTATTATTTGCAAAACCTACGTCCAAGATCGTAGGTTTTCCTTCCTACGTTTCAATCCTTATATTTCCTTTTCTGTATTTCTTCAAATTTCAACACACCTAAAACATAAATACAAAAAAAAAAACACGAAATTACGAAAATTCTTATTATTCCAATCGATTTATTAAGAAACGTAAAGTCTCTCAAATTTAAATTAAACAAAAAATCTGGTGTGAAACAGTCACACATCTGTCTGTGTGTTCTCCCACTGAAATAACATTGTACACAACTAAACATCCAGTAAGAATTATAAATTTGAAGAAATTTGTCATTAAAAACAAAAATTGCCGTTAGAGAAAGTCATGTGAGTGTTTTACACCGGATTTGTTTCGCACTCAGGGGACCGCAAAACATGTATTTCCGGTTGAAAATTTGACACGATTACGCAATAATTCCTCTTCTTACTTGGAAGTAAGAGAAAGTAAGTAAAAAAAGAGAAAATTACAGGCAGGAGAATCTGAAGTATTATTCAAAAGCACATGACAGAATAAGCGGCTATACTGAAAGCAGACCCAAGTTGGTGGGTGATTGATGGTTTCTGAACCCACTGGTTGGATATCCTAGAGAGACAGCGTTGTCCTGGTGCAGGGTTATATGGTTAGTATTACACCACCATTCTCTCTGCTCTACCATTGAAATATAATCTTAGAGAGAGACTGGTGTCTCTCCCACCACTCTGCTTCTCTTTCCCTTTAATTAGCACAACGACGAATAATGCTTACATTTCCCGTCCAACCTTATTCAGGCATCCACTCTCAGCCACTCTCTACTTCATATTAGTCTCGGTTCATTAACCGGGAAGAGGAATTATATACAGCAGTAGTGGTGAAGGGCGATACAAGGGTATATAAAGTGTACCAGAGAGTTACAAAGCTTTTCCCATCCTTTCTACCTAGTATTAGATGAACGAACATCCAGCTCTAAAACAGCTGCCAAAAGTACCGCCTTTAACCAAACAAGTAACACCGGCCGCCCCCCTTGCTTTTAAGCCCTCCTTTACAATCACCTGATTATATTTAATTTACAAGGTTTAAATCTATATTCTCTTATATTTAATATCAAGAAGGAGAAAGGTGGGTAGGAGATTATGAAAATTTAATCACTAAGGAGATTAACCCAGGTTTAATTATAGGTTATATTTTACTCACACTAAGAAAAACACACACACACACACACACATATGAAATTTGACACCCTTATACAATGTCAAAGTTCAATCATGGCCGTATTCACATTAATGTATCTTTTCTAAATTCATGAATAATCCATATATCCATGGTTTAGATTATGAAACATGTCTTTGATTACCCAAGGGTAAATTAAAAGTCAGATATCAGGTTATACGGAAGTCCGATTAGGTATATTACTATTGTTAGAACATGAATTAGGATCCTCTAACAGTGGAATCCACCTAAGACAGTTTGTAAAGCCCTGGTATGTAACCATTCATACACTTTCTCTTACTGCAATTAATACAATTTAATTTAAAAAAAAAAAAAATTACTTCAAAACTACAGTGCTTACATACTTTTGGTCACAAAAATGAGAACTGAATACCCTCTTTCACGACCAACAAAACTTGCTTGCTGCAATTTAAATTTTAACCAACTGATAGTGATAGCCCACAAAATCAAAATCAAACGCCTATAAAATAATTTTTTTCTGAAAAAAATGTTCAAAATAAACGTAATAGGTTTATGTCTGCACAGGTAGCTATCCAAGTTTAAAGAAAATCGTAATAGTTATTTTTTTAAAAATTCCACAAATCAGAAAAACATTTTCAATAATGTCACACACTTACGGTTTTCAGATTTTCTTCTCATTTTTTATTCTCACATTTTTTAATTAAATCACTATTATATAGATGATTAAACCATAAATTTTTCTGAAGTAGTTGAAGAGGAAATCTTCAAGGAAATAGTACGGCTCTTCCCTAAAAAAAATATAAAAAATATAAAAAAAATATAAAAAAATTTGGTGTGAAACACTCACACAACTTTCTCTTACTCCACTTCTTAAAATTGACAACATTTTGTAGTTTGTGTACCAAATTGAATGAAATTCGTCGAAAACTGAAAAAAAAACGGTTCAGTAAAAGCGCACTTCCGGGTTACTAATTTTCTTGAAACTCTGAATTTCGGTCATTTATTTATTTTTTAATTAAATTTGGGTGATTAGGATTGTATAATCTCTCATCCAAATTATTACTTTATCAACTGTGATAGCATTTCAGATAAAACATAACCCCACCCCCTCCCCTAAAAGTGCCCTTAAATGAATTTTTCCAGAGAAATGTTTCAAATAACAGTTGTAGGTCATTGTATGTTTAGTTTATACACAAAGTTTCAAGAAAATCGTTGGAGCCATTTTTGAGAAAATCGCAAATTAGTGAAAAAATTATATAGTAAAGTGGTAAAGTAAACACACTTCCGGTTATCCGATTTTTTTCAAACTCTGAATTTCGACAACATATTTAATTCTAATTAATATTAACTAGATGACAGAATTGTCTAATAAACTGAAATAGCACTTTAGATAAAAATCTAATCCCACCCTTTCCCCAAAAGTACCCTAAAATGAATTTTCCCGGAGAAATGCTTCAAGTAAAAGTTGTATAGCTCTCTAAAAGTTGATATACGTTGTTTCAAGATAATCGTCGGAGCCATTTTTGAGAAAATCCAAAAAACGTAAAAAACCCAACTAGTAAAATGCTATTTTTTATATTTTGACAGATAACGTATTGTCAGATCCCATGGTGATACCTACACGGAATATCAAGTTTCAACTTTCTCCGGCTTCTCGTTTTTGAGCTATGCTGTTCACATACATACATACCCACACACACACACACACACAGACCATTTGCTAAAAACCACTTTTTGGGGCTCAGGAGACCTCAAAACGGATATTTCTGGTGAAAACTTGATATCGAAAATTTGACACCATTACAATACTTCCTTTTACTAGGAGTAAGAGAAAGTAAAAATTCCCAGGAAAAAATTAAAAATAAAGCTGATAGGCATTAATCTATATCGATAGTATATGAAATATAAAAGAAAATCGTTGGAGTCATTTTTCAATAAAATCACAAAAACTGAAGAAAAAATATGTAAAATCGCACTTCCGGTTGATGGATTTTGCCCAAATCCTTCGTGTTAGAAGTGGTAGTAGTATTTAGACGAAATACCAGGTTAGGTTAGGTACGTTGTGAATGTACGTTTTGTATGTTGTCGGTTTGTCGGTAATTCAAATAATAATCCATATTGCATAATCCATATTTAGGGTAAAATATTTCTGAAGTTTTTAATATTTATTGATAGGTTCTGTTAAAATAGGTTTTTAAAATTCAGATGAGACATTAACTGACAATAACAAGTATGTAAGTAGTATTGCTTTATCTTCAATAAATTAATATAAATATCAACGTTAATATTGATTTTCTAGTTATCTCCTCCCTCTTATTAATTTGTATAGTAATAACTTCAAAACTAACATAGTCAGGGGAAGTGACGTCAGTTGGAACATGAAGCAGGAAACAAACCACCGCTCGTCCACAAAATACTCCTCCACCCTTTTTCCACTATATACACTTCCGATAATGTTGACTTAATAAATTTATGTGTAACTTTGCCTTTATTACTCAGATATTACACAAATAATAAAGTCAACACAGTATATTAATAATAGGTTTTTTTTTTGTTGTTGTTGTTTAAGTTATGAAAAGTAATTTTTAACAATGGCTGGCTACATTGTCCAATATAAAGTGGGGATCAATATTTTCAAAATTAGTTTATGGTTACATTAACTGAGGAAAGGAAAATGAATTTTTACCGATAACATGACGAAAAGATTTCTTTCTTGAAGTACATATAGATATCTGACAAAATCAAACTGTTGAATAATGTATAATGTAACATAATGTGATGTATTTTCTTTTTTATTACTTTTACAAAGGGATGTTAATATATGTAATGCAATTTCGGATATCTAATTGCTCGGCCACAACAGCAATAGAATCTTACAGTTTTGTGGGTGCTCATAGGGATGAATGAATGTCCCCTTAGCCAGGAATCGTGCATGTATTGGCGAGAGGGTAAATAAATTAAATTGAATATGTTAATTAATAATTAATTATTATAATTATAATTTGGATCTTCTCAAAAGGGATCTCGTGAGGTCTATGTTTATCAGAACTGAGGAGGAATAATAAATTATTTTACTACTACATAGCTCTACAGCCCGGGGGTGGGCCTTGGCTTCCTGAATAATGTCCCTCCATGTATCTCTATCTCCAGCCTTCTGTCGCCATGTTGTAACGCCCAGTATCCTTAAAACATCTTCGAGGTCCTGCAGCCACCGTCTTCTTGGTCGGCCTACTCTTCTTTCGCCAATTATAGAGCCATGCGACAATTAGATTTGTGGGCATTCTTATTATATGACCCAACCATTCCAAACGGCGTATTTTAATGAACTGGACCACATTGGCATCTTTATATAAGGAATACAGTTCGGTGTTTGTTTGGAGTTTCCACGTATTTGTTTGAACATAGAGGACTGGCCATAAATCTTCCCTAAAAGCTTGCGTTCGAAAAGTGCCAGTTGATTTTTCATTATGGTGGTTAGAGTCCACGTCTCCGCTCCATATGTTAAGACTGGACGGATTAGGGTTTTATACAAACTTATCTTAGTAGTTTGAGACAGTAGTCTACTTTTAAAAAATTTAACGTTTGCGAAGTAAGCCCTATTAACTGCCATTATTCTTCTCTTTACTTCATTTATTGTTTTGTTTTCATCATTCAATTGGGATAATAAATACACAGATGAATAACTTAAATAGAAATATATATTATTCAAATAAATAAATAGATAAAATATAAACATATTTCATTTGTCTATAAAATTTCATTAATACATTTTGGAGAAATTAAAACTTACAAATTAATGGAATCTCCGATCTGAAGGTTGGGCCTTAGCACTTACATCTCTTGACGATGCACACATCTTTTTCCTTTTTCTTCCTAAATTTCCACCTAAATTTGATATATATATATATACTTTCTCCCTCCATTGAAGAGTAGAAGGAAGGAAAATTCCGTTTATTGTAACCAAAGGTATTCTACCTTTCTAACTGTTCCATACTGTTTCACCCAACCTTCGTAAAAACCCAATCTTGAGATTGCACAAAATAGCAACTAATATTCAATATATTTCTTCCAAACCAAAGGTACAAGTACAAATTCGGCGGCTTTATATGGAGCGCTCTATGCCAAAACCAAGAAGGCTTCCTTGTGTAAATTTAATTTAAACTAATTGGCGGGACTCTAATAACCCTCTACAATGTTCATCTTTTTCTGCTTTCTCTTACGCCTAGTAAGAGGAAGTATTGTAATCATGTCAAATTTTCGATATCGAGTTCTCACCGGAAATATCCGTTTTGAGCGCCCCTGAGTCCAAAAAAGTGGTTTTTAGTAAATGGTGTGTATGTGTATGTGAACAGCATAGCTCAAAAACGAAAAATCGTAGAAAGTTGAACCTTGATATTCCGTTTAGGTATCACCATGGCATCCGACAGTAGGTTCTCTGTCGAAATTCCTCAACCGGAAGTACCACTTTACTGTTGGTCTTTTTACTTTGTGTTTTTCTCAGAAATAGCTCCGACAATTTTGTTTAAACTTTCTATATCAACTACACATAGAAAGAGCTACAACTTATATTTGGAACATTTCACCTGGAAAATTATTTAACGGCACTTTTGGGGAAGGGGTGGGATTAGGTTTTCATCTAAAGTGCTATTTCAGTTTATTAAACAATTCTATCATCTAAATAATGTTAACTAGAATTGAATATGTTGTTGAAATTCCGAGTTAGAAAAATCGGGATAACCGGAAGTACGTTTATTTTACCACTTTACTAAAAGATTTTTTTCACTTTTTCGCGATTTTCTCAAAAATGGCTCTGACGATTTTTTTGAAACCTCTCATATAAACTAAACATACAATGATCAACAACTTTTATTTAAAACATTTCTATGGGAAAATTCATTTAAGGGCACTTTTGGAGGAGGGGAAGGGGTTATGTTTTTTCTCTGAAGTGCTATTGTAGTTGATTATTATACAATTCTATCATCGAAACAAAATTAATTAGAAATAAATAGATGACCAAAATTGAGTTTCAAGAAAATTAGTAAACCGGAAGTGCGCTTTTATTGAACAGTTTTTTTCAGTTTTCGACGAATTTGGTATACAAACTCTAAAATTAGTCAATTATAATTTTGAGAGCTGGTGTAGGAGATAGTTGTGTGAGTGTTTCACACCAGTTTTTTTTTCTCAGAAAATTGTTTCAAATACAAGCGATACGTTTCTTATTTTTGCAGCAAGTATTGCAAGTTTAAAGAAAATCGTTGTTATCGTTTTCGTAAAATCGGAGTTCCGGTTAACCTATTTTCATCAAGTTGGCATTTCCACCAATGCTTTTAATGCGTATTAATATTATGTGTGTGGTAAAAGCATTACGCTACTTTCCCGACAGAACCCCCCCAAATATCCCTTTTTCCAGGAAATATTTCAAATGAAAGTGATAGATATTTATGTCAGTAGGTAATATATAAAATTTAAACATAACCGTTGTAGCCATTTTTGAAATTACTCAAAAACTGAACAAAAAAAAACATTCCGTAAAGCAACATTTCCGGCTGATGGGTTTTCCCCGAAATGTTGGTGTGCGATGTGGTCGTAATAACTAGAGGGAATGCCAAGTTTGAGTTTGCTGCGGTTTTTTATTTTTGAGATATTCTGTTAATGTCATAACACACACACACACAAATACAGACCACTCGCTATAAACATTTTTTTTTGTGCGTGTTGAGGGGATCTCAAAACATGTATTTCCGGTGAAAACACAAATTCGTAAATCTCGCAAGATCGTAATACTTACTCTTATTACGGGAAAGGGAAATTAATAAAACTGAAGGCTTTTAAAATGTACTAATTTTGAAAATCATTCTCAAGTTATCGGAGAAAATGAATTAAAAACAATTCGTCAATTGCCTCCCCCCCCCCCCCAAACACATTTTATATAATAAAAGAGATATAAATATTTAATATAATTAAAGATAATCGATAATAGATATTATTGTTCATCAAAAAAATGTTTGTATGTTACTATGAACGTAAATGAGAAGATAGATATTAAAGTGGTAGTGCTATTATATGAACACTAATGTGTTTGTGTACAAGAAACACAATATACTACTACCCCTTCTACTAACCCCCTCTTTTGGGAGGGTTAGATTTTAAAACACTAATGGTTATGTTACGGTGTGATATAAGTCAAGTGTATTCAGCACTTAGTGATAAAAATAACATACTAAAAACAAATATTTACAGAAATATATCTGTATATTGTGATATATAGTGAAGAAGAAGAGGGGGTTGTTAATGTGATTGTAATTCAAGTACATCATGATGAAGTAAAGATCTAGTTTGGTTTGAGTAGTAGGTCTTTGTCTCTCTCTATCTCTCTCTGTAAGGCTAAGAGTATAGACGTGATTTCTTGATGGAAGCGAGTAACTACCGCCGGCACCACACCCCAGTTGTGCAAGCAAGAAAAAGCAAGAAGTCTACAGAGTCTAAAAAGCAAGCTAGAAGCCAGAAGAAGTAGAAGAAGAAGCAAGGAGTACCCGCTAGCCTCATTATCCCCTACTGAGTCGGTGCTAGTGTTTCCAAAGCACGTAGTCTATTAGACTTCCTACTAGTTCTATCTACCTCTCTCTCTCACTCTCTCTCTCTCTGAACTCTCTCACTTCGACCTCTTTACCTCGGGCCAAGCTATGTACTATGTGTACCATTTCTGCCAACTACCCTTCACCCTCACCTCAGCTAGGCCAGGTAGACCTGGTCCGTTGCTAGTTTCCTCTTCGTACTTATATACACACAGCCTGCTAAACAAGCAAAAGAAAAAGTACAAAAGGGAAACAAAAAGAAAAAAAAACAGAAGAAATTCCAAGAAATAGGAGACAAAAGTGGGAATCATTGGGATTTATTTATTGGTGGTATCTATATTTCTTTATTGCGCAAAATTATTTCAGAATTGTATATGCTGAACCTACATAGATAAACATAAACGATGGATATCGTCTAGTCATTCCTAGATCTAAGGATAGATCTGTATATCTGCCTCAAGTGAAAGAGTTACAGGGGGCGAATGACGATTATTATTTTTCCTTCATTTCTTGTAAGAGCAAGTACAGCGGTCGGGACAAATTTTGGAAATTGAAGTTTCAACTTGGAAAAATGTCAGTCTAAGTGTGCATCATGTTGTTATGCCGCGTTGCCCGTAGGGGATGCGCAAACATTTCTTTAATCTTACTTTCCACAACAAAGATTAAAACCACTAAGACGGAAATTGGTAAAAAGACTGCAGGTAAAATAAAAATGATATTTTATATGGAGACTGACATCTGATCTTTGGTATAAAAACAAAACAAAAAAAAGGTTCAACGCCTAAACAGGATTTTTTAAAAAAAAATAATTTGAAAGGAGAAAGAAACAATGTTTTTCGAGTAAGATTTTTATGTGATTCCTATTTTCTCCTGTAATATGCGGTTGTTCAGTCAATAACAGCAAAAGCTTTTGTTATATTTGGTAGAAAATAAATAACATTAGGTAAAAAAATAAAAGAATCAAAAAAAAAATTGCAGCTTTATAAAATTTAAGGAAAAATACTCGTCCAGAAAGGAAAATGTTTTTGTTCACAAACATATACTCGTACATATATATTCGCAACAAACATCTGTAGTATATAAGTTATATGTTTGATACACAAAACAACCTAGCTACTTGCTCAGTTATGCATTACAGATGAATATTAATATTGTATCTGTAGCATATACATACATACATCCCAGCAACACATATATAATATATGTTCATTTTGTATGTTTGTAGGTGTTGTGTTCGTATTAAACACACACATATATATATGTTACCTATATATATGTTACCTATATATATAGGTAACATTTTCTCTTTCTCGCGGGTATAATGTACAAAATTTTATTTATATAAATAAAATTGTAACATTTCTAGTATTACGTAATATATATCCGCATACAAACTTGAATTACATATATAACAAATACAAAACACAGTAACAAGACATATATCAACTATAAATACAGGTTTTCTATAAACAGCTTTTCCTGTCACGAATTGATGAGGACACAAAATCTAGTTCAAAACGATAGTAATATTGAAAATTATGCGGAATAATTAGATAACTCTACATAAATTTTATTATGACAATATAATTTTTTTTTTTTTTTTTATAATGGTTAAGCATCGACTGCTTTGGTCTTTAGCCATTTTTCTTTCTCTTAAAAATCTTACACCAGTATATATACATGTACAACACCAACAAAGACAATATAATTAATGTAGATAGTAACCGGATGTAGTTTTCTGAGGGAGGCATCAGCTTAATTAATCAAATCCCGCCACCGTTTATATAATGCCTGGAATATAATTATATATACTTTTATTTTGTTCATATACTACTGGTGGTTTTTTTTTGAGGGCGGATGATTATTTACTACTAATTTGGTAATTAACGTAATCAACAGTTTCTTTTTAAGAGATAATCCTTTCCAAAGAGGTTTTAAGGGATCTGAGTTTGCAATCAATCAGTTGGGTAGGAAAAAATAACCGTCACAATAAACATACAAAATATATTCTTAAATTTTTGACAATTGCAATGAAGAGGCAGTGTTTTTATAAACGGCAGATAATGTATAACAGGCAGTATGAAATGTTCCGTCTATCTGTCCCGTTCGATGTATATACATCTCGAAATATCAATACTGTTTCAAGCCTTGAAAATAAGCTGATTTTGAACTTTCAGACATCTGTAGTTATTGAATATACTGAAAAATACTAAGATCTTCCGGTTCAGACCACCTGAATGGTTTGATATAAAAGTGCGTCCAAATTGCAATAGGCTTCTTCAGGGTAATGGCTAAGATTGACTACTAAACCAAAATTGGCAAAAGAAAGTAAAAAAAAAATATATAAAGAAAAAATAAAACACGCATATATAATAAAAGAATGACGTAACCAAGAAACAAGAGAGTTCCAGAGAAAGAGTGATAAGTAGTACTCTTAGGCTTAGTTTTAGTGGGGTTATTCTATGATGGAACAAATATTTTGTGTTCCGCGGCAAACCTACCCGCGTGGGAAAAGAGCGCATTTGCTAGTACCACCGCCAAACACACCAGTTTGAGGTGGAAAACCTTATATCATTTTGGCGGCCGAGTGTTGTTGTTGTTGTTGTTGGTTGTATGGCCCGTTTATTGAAAATACATAAAGCCGTATATCCCGCCTACCTGTTTATGGCAGTACAACGGAGGAGATCCCAAACATGACCAACGTGCCAATATCGTTTGATACAGATAGTAGGTAGTAAATATAAAAAAAAAAAAAAAAATAAAGAAAAATTTGTATGTATTTCAGTGTAAGAATGGGTTAAGCCACAAAGCTAAAAAATAAATATAAATAAAATAAAAATAAAGTAGGTCTGATAGGGACTCTACTGTGTGAAAAACTGAACACAAGGGAACAGAAGGCTCCACTGAAAGTTTACAGTGTACACTGGCTTTACACACCGGTTTTTCCGCGCAAACAAGAGCACATTTCTGCTTGCTTTTCCAACTCCTGGGGTATATTTTCTATTTGTATTATTGGAAAAAAAAAAATCTGAAATAAGGTAAACACATGTAGAATATAGACGGCAGTGAGAGACTGTAACGGATCACGTGGATAACACGCACACATACGCATACATACAGTGGATAGAAAAGTTACTCTTCTGGTTTGACGGAAAGGTGGTTTTTACAAGGGATTTTGTATCAGACGAAAAAAAAAGGAAAAACAAAGACTTATATATGTTTCATGAAAGAAAACAAACATAAAACCCCGGGGGGAGGTGGAAGGAAGTGTGTTTCCAGGCTCGCTACATGGAAATCAATCCTACCGCCTCTTCTACCACAGACTAGCTCGTCGTCGGCTACCTAACCTAGAGATCTCTAGCAACCATCACCGCACTACTATACTAGAGAGAGAGAGAGAGAGCGTGAGAGAGGGGGAGACACACACAGCACCGTCGTATTGCTGTGTACACTTTATACAACATGTACAAATCACATAACGTACTGTTATAGTAAATTACAATACAGCAACCAATCATTGTTGCATTCCTGTTACATCCTGGTTTTTTTCTTTTTTCTTATGCTTTGTTAGGTTTGATATCTTATTAACATGCTTTTTTTTGATTCCTTAAGGAATGTCGAATACAAAGAATGGGATTTTTACAATTGTACTGTGAAATGTGAAAAAAAAAAATAAATGAAATAAAAGAAATCCTTGAACTTCAAAGAAAAACTTCTATCAGGATTACAGGAAACTTTCCACACACCCCTTTTCGCTTCACATCCGAAAATTCTTGTTTATGTATTGGCAAATGCTTGTCCGATAGTAAAAATTATCTTTCCAAAGAGACTGTTGAACACTTCTCTCCCTCTGTATCGGAAACTGCATAATAAAGATGCACGCTTAAACCACAATTACCCTTTGGAAAGACTTCTTATCGAAAGCAATACCTCTAATTAATGCTATGTACAATTAATACATGAATAAATCCTCTATAAGTGAACAATGAGGAGAAGAGTCTATTGAATCCCTCATACCAACCCTTAAATAACATACAATTCCAACATAAATCGTATGACTGTGACTGTAATTACTTTAGACTTATGTTAAACTATATAGCTGGAGACTAAATAATAAATAATAGAGACTAAATACGTCTCTATAATCTCTTACATTTAAGCAGCTTAAATTCTCTTATAGTCAAGCAGCTTTAAAGGCATTAGCGAAAAACCAGCTGGGATTCAAAGCTAATACGGGACTGTAAAAAAAAAAAACTGTCTTAACCGCTTTGCACAAAGATCCCTGGAAATGCAAAGATATAGGAAAAGAAGAAAGCTGATGAGGTAGTAAATTATTTTGGAAAATTTTATGATGAGATTATCAAGAAATGGAGATTAGTAGAATTGGAGAGCCATTGGATAGGCCAAGAGATTTATTAAAAGGGTAATATTTGCCAGAAAATATTTGTTGCTTAGAAAACACCTTAAGAATCTCTCGGCGGCGGACATGACCGGGCACCCTAATCTGTATCTGGACATGTGGGAAAAGAAGTCAGCACCATCTGTGCACGGTGGATATAGAGGTGGATACCATCGTCTTGATAAGTTACCGCGCTTTACGGAGACTAAATTTAGATTGTTTTAGTATTTGGCCAGATATCAGTGGAGAATTTAGAATATTATCAGGACCAAATTGATTGCTTAATGAGTGAAGTCCTTGAGGCGTTATTAATATAAATAATTAGCTCAGTGGTAGCGCACTGGTGCTTGGAAAGCGGAAGTTTCAGGTTCGACTTTCAACAGTGATGCCATTAGATTTTCTCGCCTTGGAAGAGGTCTGATGATGAAGGGGATTGGCAAGTATAAGGATGATAAAAAAAAACCTAAAAAAGTAAGTAAATAAATAGAAAGTTATTAATTTTATCCAATATTCATAAATATCCAAAAATGTAGGATTCAAGAGAAAAAATATATATCCCAAAAAATATAAAAAAACCAAAATTGTATTTATTCATATTTCTTAATTTACTTTCTGTTTATTTTCCTTTATATAATTCAACCCAATTACCTATAACTGCGTCACTTGTTTCATGAATAAACCATATTAATACATAAACGCAATATATACATACAAAACTAGTTCAAGTATAAATAGTGTCTCTTATTAGATTTCTCAGAATACTAGAGACAAAACTATATTTATAGTTATTCAAATTATTCAATAAATCCCTTTGCATTCTGAGTAGCACGCAAATAACTCTTGACAATAAAAATCAAATCTATGAGTGAAATGGGTACAAATAAAATTTTTGAATATTTATATTACAATAATTAAATTTTAATATTTAATTTAATTTATTACTGCGTTCGGTGAATTAATTCCTAGAAATATTTTTTAAATATTTTTGTCTTTAAGGGAACAGGTTTTTTAATATTCTTCAAGGTTGACAGTTTTTGACTCTACCTTTTTATTTATTCATATTATTTTATAATTGTTATTATTTATTTGACCGGCCATTGCAAGTTTCCAATGTTTAATTCCAGCGAATTCCAGAAATGGAGAAGTTAGGTCAACTTAATTAGTCAATACGCTATATACGACTGAACAGGATCTACTGTTTAACTGGAAATTCCTTTCCATCATATATTTCTCTGAAATTTCTATTTACATGACATAGAGTGGCACTGACGATACTGCGACCTATTGACGCTTTATTACATATTAATGTGGATACATAGAATGTAGGCATTTATATAGCGTATAATGAAAATGGTTAGTGAGTGTATTTGATGGTGGCAAACTAGAATTTACCTGTGTAGGTTCGTCTAACCCAATTACTTGCGCTCAAGTATCTCTGTGTACAGTGTAAATGTTGTAGTATAGTCGTTTAAGTGTTAATCGTGTTATTAGGTTAGGAAACTTTCAGAAACGTCAAGGTTCCCTGAAGAAGTGGGTGGCTACGTCCATTACTTCCTCTACGGAAGTATATCTACATGGACGAACATAATGTTTACCAATTTTAGGTGGAAATACATGTGGAGAACTAGAGTTTGCCTAGCTAAGTAGTTGCACATATTAAGCATCTCGCCGTGGGTGTTGTGCTAGTCTTTGTATCATTAGGCTCTCAAACTCGCAAAATGATGTCAATAGACCGTGAAGAAATAGCTAATCATTTCCCTATACGGAGGACTTACTTACTATTTTGGCTCTATTTAAGATTAAAAAAAAACAACTAATATACGAATCCTCAAACTTGAATCACGCCACAAATCACAATTATTCAATTCTCAGGCAAAAGAACTAAACGAGACTTCCAGTGTAGAAAACTAGGAGTTGCCATTCAATACCTCTAGTAAAATTCTGGTCAAAACTTGACCTCTCCGAGCTTACCATCACCCATGATGTACTTCAAATTGACTTATCTTCTCTGTTAGACAAACCATCCGCTATGAACAATAACCATTCCAAAATTTTTATCTTTCAATCAAGTCACCCACCCTGAAATTCCGGTCACGACCGCTCGATCTGCTGGATTTAAGATGGTAACTTTTTATAGCGAAGTAGCCATACTCTCTAATGAGAATGCAATTTGTTGGATTTGCCTGTTATTCCAATCAAGTCGTCTATGACTTTCAACTTATTTTGTACTCATTGCTGACGCATTTCTTCACAAGTTTCGTTTTGTGATGAAACCTTTCGAAATGTATAAAGAAATAAAATGTACATATCTTACAGACTACGTACTGGTATTTCATTCAATTTAGGTTTTATTATTTTACGATTATTATTAATTTAATTTTAGTACCTATCAGGTAAATACGCAAACTCCAATTTTAAATAATCATCAGGAGTTGAAGAAAGGTTGAAGGAGTTTCACAGTCTGGAAGAAAATATCAAAATTACATCGCTCTAATTAAAACTTAGTTTAAATATGATGTAAAGAACAAATTTCCTTCATTTACTGCTGATATTGAAAACCAATAGTCAGTCAATATCTCCTCAAGTGGAGATAGGCATTAAATTCTGCTTGGTTAGAGAGAATCGTTTAGGCGTGGCCAGCTATACAATCCTAGCTTTCTTAATGGTCAGCACATAACCCACCTTATTTCACATCTTCGTACTTTTAAAGTTTTTTTTTCTTTTGGGTTGTTCCACTTTTAGTCGGTCACCTCTATCTACAAATCTCGCATGAGCTTCTTCCATTCGGTTCTATTCAACGCATGCTGTTCGCTTTTTTTTTTTGTCTTCCCTTATACTTGTTCCTTCTACCTCCCATTCCAAAATTACCTTTGGTCATCCATTTGTTGATTGTTTAATTAATTTACTTTGAAAATAACCTTCTTATATTACTGTTGGAAAATTAATTTTTTTCTAGCAAAATATTTTTTGTTTTATAACATTAAATGAAGGAAAAAAAGGAAACCCCCCAAAAATTCGTTAAATATTTAACACAATTAACTGTGCAGAATCTGCTTAAATCTGAAATAAAAAACAAAGCAAACAAAAAAACATTTTTCTTGTCCACAGAAATATAAAATCGATTAAAATCTACATTTAAAGGAATTTGTAGTATTTTAAGAATTTTTCCTTTAAAGACCTAAATAATTGTTGACATAATTTCTTTTTTTTAAGGGATGAAATGCGATTTACACACCCAGAGATGCTGCTGTGCTGGACTCCCAAATTGGACTACCGGATAAAACACTCCCCTGCCGCTAGGCCTAGCCTGGATTCACCGGTGTCCAAGCATTACTTCAGAACTAGGCCTCTGTCCTTACCTATTGGGTTTTCCCACAGTATTACCTCACTTGGCACTCGTCCAGGTCCTGCTTCTAATTTTTGATATAATAACAGTTAATGTCCAGTTAATCATGAAATACTATTTATAAGACAAAGAAAAGATATTCACTTATTATCGTAAAGATACGTTGTTAAGAAAGTTATGAAGGAATTTATGATGGTGAATGGATTCACTAAAAAAAAAAAGTGCGTTTCTTAATAAACTAAAAAAAAAAAAGAAAAAATTGTAATATTTAATTAGCAAGGATTAACAAATTAAATGAAATTTAAAAAAAAAAAATCCCAAATTTGGCTCATGCAATTAAGGCATAAGGTCTGTAATTTACATTTAGTTCTTTTTAACTAGGACAATCATATATTTTTGCACGTACTGTGCACATAATTATTTTAATTGAACGCCTTAAATCATTCGAAGCGTTTTAAAATTAAACCAAACATATCTCAACAAGGAAAATAGAAAATCTTTTTCCAAATAATAATATCATTAATATAAAAGTCCAACTCTGATTTTTCATTTTAATTCATATTATATGATCTTCAATTTAATTCATTTTAAAAGCTTTTATGAAATTAAAATTCATTTTATTTTCACAGAAATTAAAAAATAACAGAGAGAGAGAGAGAGAGAAAGAGTGTAATGGAGAATAAAGAAAAAGTTCAGTGAAAATGTAATTTAAGGGATCCCAAACTTTTTAAACGTTTTAAATTACTATCAATCAACCTGTAATGGTCTGTTGAATTATAGATTTGTATTAACTATTATTTAATAAATGGAATCGATTAATGTTAATTGAATTAGAATATAAGTATTCTAATTCAATCATTTACAATAGTGTTTTTATTTATTTTTTAATAATCTAGTTATATAATTGCTATTAATATATGTGAATAAATTTATATATTGATTTAGACGGTATGGGGTGCCAATATTGAGGATTCACAGGAAGGAATAATACCAATTATTTTTTTATTTTTTTTAATTTAAGGCGAGTCAATATCTATGGTCATTGGCGTCCGAATCCTTCTCAGTGAAGTGCCGGCCTCCGGGCAGTGTACTCTCGTTACAGACAACCCTCTCTCTTCCATCTCTCTTAGGGGTAGCAGAAATCTAAGGGTAACACAGCTGGACTCGAATCCGCGGAGTCCAGTAGCGTGGGAGTCCAGTACGCTAACCACTTAGCTATTCCCTTCCCTATACCAATTATTTTAGTGTAGTGGTTATGAACATGGACTTGTAACTGGGAGGTTCCCAGTTCGAGTTCCGCAAATAACTGCTAAATTTTATATTCGTTTAAAAAATGTTAATGGTGAAGTAGGTGCTTCCGCCCCCGTCCATGACACCTAATTTGGTAGTTGGACGTTAAGCCGGCCTGAAAAAATAGGCATTACTATACGTTACTTTACTTCACATACTTAAATATGTAGCAACGGTTCACTGAGTAGGCTCCGGGCGCAAGTGACGTGCCTTAAATAAAAAAATAAAAAAAATTGTATTAATTAACAGCAGTTAGGGAAAGTCGTGTGAGTGTTTACACCGGATTTTGTTTATTTTCTACTTTGTCTCACCCAATTTAGACTCCTTCAATCCATGATTTTCTATAGATTCTTTTCAAGTAAACTACGTCACCCGTTATTAATTCAGATAATATGTTTGTTTCACTGTTTTTTGGGGGACTTACATTAGTCTCGTATTTTGCAATTCTTGACTGTGTCCTTTTCTTGATATCCTTGTTGGATGACACTGTTGGCAAATTCTCTTGTTTATTATCTATATTTCCGCTTCCCGCAATAGAATGGTCTGGACAAAGGAATATAGAACAGAATCTTCGTCCTAGCAAGGATATTGTTTATTATTTCAGAACAAAGCGAAGCCCTTCTTTCTTTCTTTTTTACAGTTATATATATATATATATATATACCATTTACAGATGCTATTAAAAGTTCGCAAAACTGGACTCCAAGATTATTTGGAGTAGAATAAAAGAGAGAGAAAAATAATAAATAAAAAAAAATAAACGGAATAGTCAAGAAAGTAGGAGGAATAGAGATAACCTTAGGCCGAGATACTTTTACTGTATATGAGGGTTGTTTTTCTGTATAACCCGGCGTTCACACACACACACACACACACACACACACACACACACACACACAGATGTATAGCAAAGCAAACTACAGCATTATATGGAGGAGAGTCTGTATTGTTATTAGAATCCAGTTAGTCGACGTTTGCTGTGTTTCCTTGTTCTCTTTTTCACCGTTACAGGCCCGCCGCGCTACAGGCGAAGGAGTGTAAAACGTCATACCTCTACTCTATTTCTCTGCTACATTATTCATAGGGCTGTGTTATTGTTATAACACTTTTAGCAATTCAGCTGGTTTCAGGGCTAAAACTAAATGTGGGTATGTATGGGTATATATAAAGAGAGAGAAAAGAGAGCGAGAAAGTGATAGAAAGAATGGATTCTGCAAAAGAGGGTCTGAGAGTAAGGAAACTCCAGCGATATCTGCAAAAGAATATTTACCATCCTCTCAACAGAGAAATCCTTCCGTTCTTCCAACACCAATTGTTCTTCTCTCTATAACCATCTTAACCTTTTTTCCCTTTTGGAGGTTTTTCTTTAACTGAATACAACGCGGGTGGAAAATGGGAAACTCAGAGATTTTTGTTTTTATTTCTTATTTTTTAGGTTTTGTCTCTGTTATAGTGTCCAGAAACAAAATGAAAGAAACAGAAAAAAAAAAAAAAAAAAAAAAAATATCTGTATCAGTCAATGTGTGTATTATTTTTGTAGCAGTGTGTTCTATCTGAAGGAAGGGAATTTCAAGTTTGACACTTCAAAATACCTTATTTAACTGACATTACACTTGCGGTTAACCAATTTTTTTTTTCAAATTTGGAATTCTAGTAATTAGATTAGATTTTGTGGGGGTTGGTTATCCAGCTTACGCTACCGCGGATCCCTTGTATCTATTGTGACATCCTCAAGTTAGAGTTCCCTCTTCAGTAATATCTGTAGACTTGGAAGTCTGGAGAGAGACTTCTGGGTGGTCCTTAAGAGCACCCACCAATCAGAGCATTCCTCAACCCTGTCTGTTTAATTATAATTTGGAGTCCCGAGAGACACTCTTAGATGAGGCTTACAGGTGTCAATTTCTCCTCTCCAAAGAGGCCGGATTCTCAGTCATACAAGCCCTTCACACCTACACAGTACGTGCAGTGCTGTTTCTTCTACTTTCTGACAAAACCTACACAGGCTATCTACTATCAGGCCCATGCAGTGCATGTACTTATTGAGTCTACAATGGCTAGAATCCGAGGCCCACTGCTATCCTTATGGCCGCAAGGCCTTATTAGAGTAACTTTGCAGTAAGCCTAGGCGATTATTTATGAATAAACATTTCCATGAGTAGGTATACACAGGCAGAATTCTAGCAACACCCTTATTGTACCATCATATTATAAATGTAAAGAGAGACCATACATTTTACTGAAGTGGTACTTTAGAGGAAAACTTAAAGTTGCTGCTTCCCCAGAAACTTCAAAAAAAAAAACAATGTTCTTGGAAAAAATGCTACAATGAAAAGTGTTAGTTAGGCATTTATGTATGTAGGTAGTATACGAAGTTTAAAGAAAATCGTTGAATTTATTGTCGTGACAATCGCCATAACTAACAACAAGCCAGTTGATAGTTTCTCAACAAAAGCTTATTCTGGTACTTAAATTAAATATAATAATTGAGCTTCTTGCAATTTTGCGTTTTTGATATATTTCGTTCATACACGTACAAACGCATACACACACACACACACACACACATACTCTCACAAGACACACATACAAATCATTTTTGTAAGAAGTATAGAAATAAACGAGAAATCGTAGTAAGCTCAAACTTATTATATATTTTTTTATTTAAGTATTACCATACATTTGACCGGAGGGTTTCTGGCAAAATCTATCAACAAATAGTACCTAGTACTTTACTGAATGTTTTTTTCTTCTTTGCGATTTTTTCGAAAACGACCACAACGATTTATTTATAAAAATCGTATGCTATCTATGTGCAGAAATACCTTATTTTGGAATAAATTGATTTTCGTAGTTCTGCAAATTTTGTAGCGTTAAATTTCAAATGTTGTTTATTAATGCTACCATATGGATTTAACTAATTAATAAATATATTATTTCTAAATATATTAACTAAGAATGAGCGTAAATATGAGAATGGCAATAAATAGCTGAAGAGTTGTAGTGGTTTTTGAAAATAATATAAGAACATCAACTTGTATATATGGCGGGAGGAATGAAAGTAGTTGGAATGTTGAAATATAAATAAGTTGTTGGTAGGAAGAAGGTGAAAGGAGACGGAACTAGGATATACCTCTTTTTGACGGGCAGGATTGTGGACAGTGGAGGTATGGTGGAGGAAGTAAGAGAGGAACGGATAGTGGTTGGTTGAAATATGAAGAGAGGACCACCACCTAGGAGAATCATAGTAACCCTAGGGTCTTCCTCACCCCGACCCCTCTCTCTCTCTCACTCACCGGGTCCCTCTTGTACAAAACCAGCAGGAAGTAGGAGTTAGAGACAGACAAAACCTCTTGGGAACTTGCGGCACTCCAGTAGTATATACAATCAACTCTGGGCTCTTACTAGCTAAATTCCAGACCTCGGCGCTCGGCTTATCTTTGTAATCTAGTATTCTACGGTAGTAGGTTACATTAGCTGTTACAGATTTAACAAAGCTACAATATATATAACATCCAACACGGCCTTCGCTACATTGCCATATTATTTATTTAGTAATCGCTTAAAGTGATAGATGGTTGTCTAGATTATAAAACCTCTTCTTCCACCAAAATTCCCCCGTACAATTTACTCGTATCTTTACCAACAATTTCTAATTATACTAATCAACTTTCTAATATTTCTAATACCTTAGAATACACCTCCTTCCCGCCTTTGCAAAACCTACTTACCCATCATTACCTATCAATATTGATCTTCAAGTATAGATAATTTTTTCTGCTTTTTTTTTTTTTTTTTTATAGAAATGCTTCATTCGTTCGCCTTGTATCTACGTTAATCTTCGTTCTATATTCTATATTCATCAATATTTTTTGGACTATAAAACTTATTTTATACTTATTCTAAAGTTACATTTCCGGTTAACAAACTTGATTTCCTTCAAAATTTGGAATGTCAGCAATGTTAATAATATTATATAAGTGGCAGCACCATACATGATACTGAATTGGTACTTTAAAGAAAACTTAACGCTCCAGATTATATACTTACACCTAGTAAGAGAAAGTATTGCAATCATATAAAATCTTCGAAATGATTCTCCCGGCATTATATGCTTTAAGATCCCATGTATACGATCAGAAGATTTTGAGAGCGATTTGTAAGATTTGTATGGGAAAAAATACCACAAAAATGGAAAAATTACACAATGCTCAAACCTGAGCTACTATTTTAGATAATATTACTGCATCTAATATGAAGGTTTTTGATTAAAAAAAAAATATCCGTCAACCGGAAGTGCAACTTTACTGATCATTTTTTCCGTTACGCAATTTTCTCAGAAATGGCGCAAACGGATTTCCTTTAAGCTTCCTATCAATGCTTATCACTTTTATCTGCAATATATTTTTCCAAGAAAATTATTTATTTATTTATTTATTTTTTTCTTAGGGTTGGAGATTGTGGAGGCAGAGCAGTTTTCCCCCAAAAATATGATTTCAGTACAATTAACTTACGAAAGAATTTTTTGAATTCGAAATTTGAAGTAATATGGTTAACTGTAATAACGACTTTGATCTTTTTGCAAGTTTATGCATTTTTAGTGCCGAATTTTGGAATCGGACGTAACTCTCATGTAATAGGATCCAAAGAGAGGATCCATAGCAGAGAAAGAGAGACAAAAATGACAGAACCACTCTCTCTCGGACTAGAGTGGGAGAAACTGCATAAATGCAGTCTGATGTACAACAGAGTTCACTCGCCAGTTACAACGTGTCATTTACCTTATCCTTTACAACTTTACCATACTCTACCATTTTGGTGTAAAGTCCTGGCAGCCAGTGTCACTTCTTATATTATACAGTGTTCAGCCATACATAGTTAGTTCATTCAAACCAAACCATTTCTCTCCTTCGTCATACCCGTTATATCTTACAATAGAACTGGATATTTATTAATAACACAGGGATTGTTATGTGAGCGTGTGTGAAAGTGGTTTTTATAATGGGTCCATCTGTGACCTAGTCACAGTCTAGTCTGTCTTCGGTTGGAAAGTCACCGTATCTAGGATAAAATAGAAATAACTGTTGTGTTCAGGTACAACGACGATTCAACCTCAACCGTTATAAATGTATAAAATACATACAAAATCACTAATGTTTCAGATAAAACCAAAAAAAGGAACTGATGGGAAGACAAGTGCGACGAAGGAATCGAAAAATATGTCACGGTGAATTTTGATTGGTAGTTGTAATTCAAGGTCCACTTTAGATGATTATAACAGAAACATGGAACAGTTACTATCGTATAAATCTGTTATTTAGTTGAGCGAGAGAGAGAGAGAGAGAAAGAGTGGGGTGAGCGTGTGTGTGTGTTTGTGTGAGAGAAAGAGAGAGAAATTGAGAAGGGGAAGTGAATATAAGCGGTATGACGTTGTTAAGGGGTAGGGGAAACAGAAAGCAGCCTCGCCTGTAACGTCACACAATATCAGGAGGAATATAAGCGAAATAATTGTAATGTGTTTGTGTGTGTGTGTGTGTGGGAACTCCACTATGAGGTCATAGTTTGATTTGTAGCCTAAAGAGGAAGCTAGAGGTGTATATATACATTGTTACATACATACATACTTACCAATACAACAGCTCAAACATATGACGTACATACAGTTTACATACTAACTCTCTACCAGGAACGTCATAGGTCTACATTTCTGTCATTGTTATTGTTGAATGCACTGTACAGGAGGGTCAGGAGTGACCGTGGGTGGCGAGGGGCGAAGAGGAATTGTGTAAGTTAAGCGAGACTGATGGCGACAGTTTCGCTGATCGTCAACGATGGAGGGGAAGGATTAGTTGGTTTTAGTTAGGCTAAACTGATTTAGAAGCATGGGAACTTCTAGTAAATATGGTGTAACTATGTAACTAGGTATACGTCATATTGTATTATGTCATAATGATATGTGCTTTAGAGTGGCAAACATTTGTGACCCATTTATTGTTTTGAAAGTCCTTTTGATTAGAGAAATCATAAATCCATCATTAATGCATTTATTACAAAGTTTATATTTAAGATAGAGAAATCTGGTGTGAAACATTCACACTACTTTCTGTTATACACTAATTAATACAATGTTACCAAGAATTTTTTTTTTCAATTTTAGTTGGACTGGCAATTAAAACCTTAATTTTACTTGTTGTATACTTGTTTAGAAGGGGATTTTACTTGTATACCTGAGCGGCCTTATGTGGACCGCTGTACGTTAAAATCAACCAAGTATCTGTAAGTTTAGATTTAAACTAACCGATCACACTCCCTCGTTTCAGTTTCGAAAACCGTTTTTTCCAGAAATAATGTTTAAAAAAAAAAGGTGTTACCTTTCTATCCGTACAGCAAGCGTTCCTAGAAAGTCGTTGCAACCATTTGCGAAAAAATTCCAAAAAAAGGCTCAAGATTCTATTCTGTAAAGTGGCACTTCCGGTTAACCGATTTTCTTCAAATATGGCATTCCATCAATGCTTCTAATGTGTATTAATTTTTATGTAAGTGGAAAAACCGTGTATATTATAGTGAAGTAGTACTATAAAGAAAACCATACTGTTTCCCCTGATACCCGAGAAAAATCCGGGAAAATGTCATAAATAAAAGGGATAGGTATTTATGTGCGTGTGTGTGTGTGTGTGTGTGTGTGTGTGTGTGTATAGTATACTAAGCTTAAACAAAATTGTGGAGTAATTTTCGTGAAAATCACGAAAAACTAAGTAAAAAAATTAAAAAAATTCAATATTGCTGCACTTCCGGTTGATGAATTTTGCCCGAAATCTTCGTGTCTAGTTACGGTGGTAGTGTCTAAACGAAATATCCAGTTTTCGTTCCAGCTTCCTGCGATTTTTCGTTTTTTAAGATATTCTGTTAAGACACACACACACACACACACACACACACACACACACACACACACATACATACAGATCATTACAAACCATTCGCTAAAAACATGTTTTTCGTATTTAAGAGACCCTCGAACCATGTACGTATTTAAAGAAAACTGTCATCATGACTCACCAGTCACTAGTGTCGTCTGCCATCAGTCTGCGCTACAGCCCACTAGTGGCCTCCTCGATGCTCTTTCGCCAGTTGTCCCGATTCATTTCAGCAGCCTTCCAGTTCCGGATGCCAAGCATAGTTTCTGGCATCCTCCGACACGCCATCCACCCAACGCAACTTAGGACTACCCACTCATCTGGTGCGGTCCAACCTTGCCTCCAAAATCTTTTTTGAGACCTCGGTACAATCTATCCTATGAACATATCCTGCCCATCTTAGCCTGCCCAGCTTTATTCTTTGCACAACATCAGACTCACGACAGAGCCGAATCACCTCCTGGTGATTTGTGCGCCTTCGCCAGGTTGGTCCTTCTTTCACTGGGCCATAAATTCTGAGAAGGATTTTCCTTTCGAAGGCTACCAGAGCTTTTTCATCAGATTTTGTGATGACCCACGTCTCGGAGCCATAGATAAGGATAGGACGGATTAGTGTTTTGTAGAGGAGTATGCTACCACAGCTTTTTCATCAGATTTTATGATGACCCACGTCTCAGAGCCATGGATAAGGATAGGAAGTAGCAGTGTTTTGTAGAAAAGTATCTTTGTAGCCCTCTCTACTAGTTTGCTCCTCATAAGATTATTGAGCCCAAAATAGCACCTATTAGCCAGCAACAACCTTCTTTTAATTTCTAGACTGACTTCATTATCTCTAGAAACAAGAGACCCTAAATAGATGAACGTGTCTACCCTCTCAAACTTGTAACCATCCATCAACACGTATCTCCCGCGCCCAATGTTTTCCCCCGCAAGCACATATTTTGTTTTATTCTCATTTACCACAAGTCCCAACACCTTGGCAACTCTGTTCAGATTTAAAAACGCGTTTTTCATATCGTCAAAGGTTCTACCAACATATCCATATCATCAGCGTAAGCCAAGCTCTGTATGGACTTATAAAAAATTGTACCACTTACCCATATGTTTGCGACTCGCACAACTTTTCTAGGGCTAAATTGAAGAGCAAGCATGATAATGCGTCTCCTTGTCTTAAACCTTTATTCACATGAAATTCATGGAAATAAAGAAAACTGCAGGAATCGTTTTACCATCAGATAAATCAGCAATGTATATCCGGGTGCTAATACTTTATTAGGAACTTTGACAGATGTCTCAGATGCCTTCAGTATTAAAATTTTCCTTGGAAAATGTTTTTTGAATAAAAGTAATTGGCCTAATATTATGTCTATAGCTAATAAAGGATGTTTAAAGAAAATCGTTGGAGCCTTTTTTGAAATGATTGCGTAAAACTGTGGGGAAAAACCCTTCAGAAAAGTTGCATTTGATTGGCAGAGTTCCACCATAAACTAAAACGAAATATCATTTTGAACTTCTAGCAATATTTTCGTTTTGGACATATTTTCTCCACAGTCACTTGTACAAACCATTTCATGAAAAAACATTTTTCTTTGTTTTCAGAAAGCCTGAAAATATGTGTTTAAATAGAAACTAATTTTGAAAACTTAGAACTACAGCAATATTTCCTCCAATTACAATATCTATATATTGAACAGCAGAGATTATTGCCACCAATTCGCATGTTTGGCAGTTAGGGAATTTGACTGTCCAAGTCGATAAGCCCGTACGTTCTACAAAGCCCTCATTCACTTCATTAAACTGGATAATATAGGTTTTAAAGACGTTAGAAGAACAATTCTTTTTGTTTTTTAGCCTTTGAAAAATTGTATTTGGAATTTCTTGGCCTGAATTGTTTAGGGCAATCTAAGTGCTATGCTTGGATTGTGAAGTGGCAATGAATGAGTAAGACTACAAAAAGAAAGGAAGAATATACTGAATGTTTCTTCTGGAACTTTCCAGAATACTGTAACAATTCCATGGGAGAACATAGTTACAAACATTAGTAAGAAGAAGGAGTCCAAGTGAACGTGCACTGTTTATTGCCATTTTCCCCCTCTTCTTGATTATCTCAGAATCTAGACTGAGAAGTCTGAAGGAATAGAAACAGAGAAAGAATGTACGAAAGACTACGATTATAAAGAGTATCCGTGACGGCATGTCCATCCAGCCCTTTCCTTCAACAGTAGGAGGTTGTAAGGAAAAAGGGGTGTACATTATATCACGGCTTTTAGTTTCAATTTCCTAATCCAAACGTTTAACCTCTCCTCTGTCGCTAACCCTTTTCAGATTCTGAGATCAGAGGTTGGATCTTTAGGTTGGTGACCCTTCCGACCACTTCTCCCCTGTTCACACTCTCTCCACCTCAGTTACACTTACTCACTATGTGAGCTTACTTTAATAGTAGCCGATCACTAACCCTAAAAGGGATTGGTGAGGCGGGAGGCCACTCTCAGCTTTTGCTACCCTCTCTTAGCATACAAACCCTCCACATCATCCATCTCTTTCTACGGAGCCCGCCCTACCACAACACTTACTAACCCCCTTCAGAAACTAAAGGGACCCCCAGGCTATCGAGGAATTCCTCCATGAAATTGTACAACCGGTCCGGCTAACCGGTACTACTTCCTCTGTTAGTAGTAGTTCGCCTCCCACCCACCCGCTGTTACTACATTCTACTGGACTCCAAAACTTCTTGGTTGCTTACTTGCTTCTATATCCGGGTTAAAGCGAAATTGTTGATCAAACTATAGTTCCCTATAATATCCGTTTGCGTTATTATGTACGGGTACTTAAACAGTTTACATCATATATTGCCTTGGTTATATCAATTAGCTCTATGTAAACAAAACAAAAATGATTTTCATTAAATCTTTACAAAATAAATTTTAAATCAATGGAAAGACAAGTATTGTGATTCACTCAAAGTATTCTTGCATTTTTCAATTTTCAATTCATAAATTCATTACTAAAATATAACGATCCGAACAAAATACTCAAGCAAAATAGTTGAAGAAAAATCTAGACATTTCCCACTCTTATAGAGGTCTTTCCAAAAAAATAAACATAAAATATAGACTCAAGTCCCTATATCGGTGATAGAACCGTATATTATAAAGAACTGGCAATACTGGGACAAGTCGGTCGACTCAGCTCTCCTAGATAGATACCTGCCAAAATCAACTTGTTTTTCAGTGTGATAACACAGACTTACACACGGCTAATTCAGTGAGTTAGTATGTAAACTGAATTTGCTCTGTGCAAGTCTGTATCACGGAAAATGTCTCTGACGCATCAGAGATATTTTCTGTGATAGGCTGCTTCTTTTTGTGGTCATCGACTGGTTTCTGGTGTTCGCCCATCTTCAAGTTGTTTTTGTCAAAACAGAGTGTCTCATATAGAGTGTAAATTGAATTTGCTCTGTGCAAGTCTGTGTTATCACACTGTGTGACAAACGTATCCTGAAGATGGGCGAACACCTGAAACCGGTCGATGACCACAAAATGGAGCAGGCTATCACGGAAAATGTCTCTGATGATCAACTTTTTTCACCTCCTGAAAAGAGTTTCAAACAAAAATGAAAGAACTGAATGTATGTTTAGTAGTTAATATACAGGTTTAAAGAAATCCGGAAGTAATCACTTTCAGTTTTCGTTTAATCGTGAAACAAAAGAAGCGCCCATCCTGTCTACAGATTTTTTCTGGGAATTTTAACAACATAATTTAATCCTATAAGATAGTGTAGAAAATAAAGCACGCTAGAGAGTATCCCGACGACAACTTCATCAGAAAACCCCTGCCACTGCCCCACAAAGCAAGAAAAAAAAGGATGCGAACTTTAAATTAGATCATTGGAGCCAAGTTGTCAACCTCTACGGATTCCAGATATTTATTTATTTATTTATTTTAACGAAAAGAAAAAGGGGGGGTAGATATCTGTTGTGAAATGCTCACACCGACTTTCTCTTACTGCATTTAATAGAATTATAAAATTAATAGAAATTCCTTTAAACGAGATATTTTCACTTAGCTCTAATATAAATACAGAGATGATATAGGTAAATGTATCCAAGTTGAAGTGATTACGTGATTACAGTGAAACATCGAAGGAATCTCTATATAACATTTGAAATTTAACGTCATAGATACCTCACACATCCGCAAATCAGTTTTTCCGGAAAAATGTTTCTAAATAAACGTTATACGATTATATCTGGGCAAAAGTTAAAGAAAATCTTTGTAGCCGTTACGAGAAAATTCCAAAAAACTTATTCAAACAAAGACGCAGCTCCTTCAGGTCAATCAATTTGCTTCAAACTTAGAATTCCAGCAATATATTTAATTTACTTTCTTATATATATTGATATTATATTATAATATATATTGTACTGAGGTTGTATTTAAGAGGTATGCTTAAAGTTACTGCTCCCCCAGAAACCTCCCCAAAATCAATTTTCCTAGAAAAATGCTTCAAATAAAAGTGATAAGTATTTATGCCTGTAAAAGGAAGTTTAAAGAAAAACTTTAAATCACGGAGAAAATCGCGGAAAACTGAAAAGAAAACTTTCAGTAAAGTGGCAACTTCCGGTGATGGATTTAGAAAAAATCCTTATTGTTACCATGCGATGATGATACCTAAAAATAAAATATCAAATTTAAGCTTCTTAAAATAATTTTATTTTTGAAATATTTTGTTGATACACACATAGATAATTCGCTAAAAATATTTTTATCGTAATCAGGGGACTCAAAATAATTATTTCCGGCGAAAATTCAATTTCAAAAATTTCACACGATCGTAAAATACCGTGAAGTGGTAGTTCTGTTTGATCTGGTGTAGGCCGAATGTTTTTTATTTGGTTGCCTTGGTGAATCCAAAACTTTCTGTATTTTTTTTTTTTTTTAATTGATATGTATATATCACAATACTACACATACGAGTATACATACCATTTTCTATAGAAATATTTTTGATACTACACAGACTAAAACACACAGATTCTTGCGAATATTATAATTTAAGAATTAGTGAATAATGTTTAAAATCAATTATTATAATTATGATTCCTAAGCCTTCATGCACATCATCAGCACCAACATTACCCTTGAAACCAACATTACACTGTTTTATTTGGGCGTGGAAAAGCCTTATTAATGCAACTGCAGTGGGCAGATGCTTTTGAATATAAAAATAAGTACCCCAGTCGAAGGTAAATACCGGTTTACCATGAACTATTAATATTTCTACTCTAGAAAAATATTTGAAAGGTTCCAGTAGATGAGCGGAGGACGCGATGCTGGAACATAAAAGAGATTCTTTACCATGATAGCCTATTTCAATTTTATGGACATCGAAGTGGTTACACCAAAATCGAAATCTATCGAATCTAGTCTACGATATCTCCACTGTTTATTTATCAAGATATCCTGGTGACCAGGCGACCAGAAACTGAAGATCGATAATCAAAAAAAAAAGAAGCAAGCCATCACAGAGGAAAAAAAGGCTCTGACGATCTCTGAGTTCACTTTTAATATGAATTCAGTATGAAGTAATTTGTAAAATTAAAAACACAGATGTTACACAAAAGCAGATGAAAAAATGATGGAATATCGGAGTGTTGGCAAAAGTAGAAGGAAATTTAATTTGTAATTTGTAAAGAGAAAGAATGAATAAGAATTTATCTTTTTCTTTTTTTTTTTTTTTTTGTTACTGAATGAATAAAGAGAAGAAAATAATTTAAGATTGATTTGAGAACGGGAGAGACATTACTCTATTCTGTGGCAAGAAATAAGAAGGCTGGGAAGATCGTAGGCAGAAAAAGAGAAAGAGAGAGAGAGTGAAAGATTGGGAGAGACCAGAAGACAGTGAGAGAATGAGGGGAAATGATGAAATAAAGAGTAGATGGGAACTTGCGGTAGAGGTAGACAAAGAGGAGAAGATCAGGCAGCACTGTGTGGGGGGAGGGCCATATACTAGAAGATCTGTAAGCAACAGCGCGCCTTGTTGCCGCCTCCAGCCGTCCAACACTAGAGTGTATTAAGATGAAGACAAATGAGCTCTGACGGGTAACTGTTTGCACAATGAACAAGAAGAAATGACAAATTAATTGTGTATTGTATTTGCTAGACTACGATAATGGTTTGGCACTGCCATAATAACGCTTCACCGTCATACACCGTTCCGTACCACCTCCATTGTTCTACAAACTGTGAAACGCCACACACACTCACAGAGAGCAAGGTGTGAACGAGAACTCACTATTACAACCAAACTACCATAACTAAGTCACTGACACCATGCCGTATCAAACATTCCCATATGCCATAAGCAAGTCAGACGGATTAGATCAATCAGTTTTGTGTAATTTTTCTTCTCTTATCAATACATTTTCTAATAAATTATTGTATTGTGCTAATTATAATTTCATTCAAACATTTAATTAATTTACTAAGTAATTTCTCTACTGCAACACACACAAAAACTGCTCCCGATTTTTCACGATTAAATCGGAACATTGAAGAGCATTTATTGTTGTTTATAGCTGTTGTAAACAGCCAAAAGACAAATGTGTTTATCAATTAATCTCTTAAGTTTATTTTCATTCTTTTATGTGCATGTGCTTATACATAACTATAGCATCATGGTAACTATAATAAGTTGTGTAATTATTATGATAGGGACAAGCTGATAAGAGATCAATAGACAAATACAAAATCAGTATACATGTTATATTTACTCTTTAGTTGTGTCGCATAAAGACAGAGACCAGTTATTTAATAATAATAATAATAATAATAATAATAATAATAATAATAATATACGAAACATATCAAATGTTTCTTTCATGAATTCTATGAATATTTAGTTATTTTCCATTTTTTTAATTTTCATTCTTCCAATTTTTTGCACAACCACCACGGTACGCCTTACTTTGATCTGCAATCGATTTATTAATTGTTAGAACAAGTTAGCAATAACTATTTGACATTTCCGAAAGTTCTTAGAACTGCTTATTATGTATTTTTAATTTCCCTCATTTCCCTAATTTCTATATAACCTTATTACCATAAATGGAGGTAATGAAACTATGCGCTCTATTCCGAAAACACCTACTTTTATAGGTTCCATTCACCCTACCACCTTCTTACAACTCCCCCACATAAACCTTTACACACAGACACACACCCTTCACTACATACCGACACAGCCCCCTGCTCACACTTAAACCCCATCATCGTCACTTGTTGTGACAGTTTTGATGCCGCTTTCCGGGTTGGGTTAAAAAAAAAAGCTGGTGTGAAACACTCACACGACTTTCTCTCACTCCTGGTTAACCCTTATATATATATTTAAAACGACAAATTAGTTTAAACACAGATTTTACGTATTTGTCCTAACATAAATATACAGGTGGTTGGGGATAAGTACCTACCTGCCTGCTAACTGGGGATAAGTACCTACCTGCCTACTAACTGGGGATAAGTACCTACCTGCCTGCTAACTGGGGATAAGTACCTACCTGCCCACTAACTGGGGATAAGTACCTACCTGCCTACTAACTGGGGATAAGTACCTACCTGCCTACTAACTGGGGATAAGTACCTACCTGCCTACTAACCTAATGCTAAGAGCCCACTTGTGACAAAATAGTCTCGCGACTAGTCTCGAGAGTAATGTCACAAGTGAACAGGGGACCTGAGAGCAATCTCGGAGACAAGCCCGCGCAGAATTCTGTCAGTGTTTGAAGATTGTCGTCTCAGCTCTCGGAGATTCATTCTTGTCTGAATTTTTCATGTTTATTTCGGAATTCGATATTTTTATTTCATTTTTATTTGTATTTTACTTAATTCTTTTTTAACCTTCAAATAGTCGCGCGTATAAATGGGACATTAAAAAGGCACAGAGTAATACATCAAGTAATTTCAAGCGATGATGTTCAGTTAATTCCAAATTTTGCGAAATATAGGTGCATGTTAAAAAAATAGAAAATGCACACGCACCATTATGAATTTCGATGTTTATTTTGCAAATAAAACACAAACACACAAACAAAAAAAACAAAAGTTGAGAAAAAAAAAATAATTTTTTCTGTTCAATTTTACTCTAACAGATTTAAGTTTAAATACATAAACAAACAAACTACTTTGAACAGGCGGACTACCTAAGACAATTATTGGAAAAAAATTACTCTTTCTACTTCCCGCTTTTTCACAGTCTTATACGCATTTATAAAAGCTATGGCCTGACGCGAATCCATTAGGAAAGAAAAGATAAAAATAAACAAACTGCGATCAAATCACACAACTGACTGCAAGTTGACTCTCAAGTGGACACGAAATGTTCCTGGTCTTAAGACTCCAGTGACTGTCGAGTCTCAGAAAACTATCTCGAGACCGAAAGTGATCTCAAAGGACAAGTGGACCCGAGACTTTGTCACAAGTGGACACTTAGCCATTAGACTAGTAGAGAAGTGATTTATTGTAATCAAATAGATCGCAACAACAACGCTGCACCAATTGTATATAATATTTTAAATTGTCAAGAAATTCCACAAAACTATCCAAAATCAATTTAATTGGAAAAATGTATCAAATAAAAGTGATGATACATTTGTATCTGTGCTGTTAGCATATCAGGTTTAAAGAAAATTGCCGTTATAGTAATTTTCGAAAAAATTTAAGGTGAAAATTTCAAAATTTTTGACGGTTCTGTGGGATTGTCGACCTTAGAATTCCGGTCTAAAATTTCTCTCTTCCCTCTATTTCTAAGTATACTATGGTACGGTAGTGTATACAGAGGAGAATTCTAAGAATTTTTGTTCGATGAAATCGTACAAATTTCGTTCGAGGAAAGTTCGTTCGGGAAATTTCATACAAGAACATTTTTTCTCTTGGAATTAATTTTGGAACAAACGGATTTTCATTCTAGTCCCAGTGGTAGGTATTCTTTAGGGGTAGCTATATGGGCCCGAGGGGGCTTTGGATAGCGTAGGGTTTACTTCCCTCCCCTTTTGTGAATAATAATAAATAATAATTGGAACAAACGAATGATAATTCGAATATCTGTGTTTTTTATTTTTTATTTCTTGTTAAGCAGATTATTGATTAGTTCTAATCAGAAAAGTGGATTTGTTCAATCAGCCTATATTCAGTAATCAGTAGCCATATTGAAATGTATCCAATAATATGATAGGTATTAGGGTGATTAGGCTAGACTTTGTTATTTAAACATGCATTATGGGCCTAGCTTCAAGTTTACTGATATTAGTTTATTAGTTATATGCATTGTAGTACAATTTGAAACATTGCGCCATTATTTTATGCATTATTAAAATTTAATTAATTTTACTACTTTATTAGATAAGGTCTAATAAATAGTGTTGGTCTTTCTCTTCAAAAAATCTAAAACAAAGGAGGTTATATTCGGGGGATGGACAAATTATAATATATCCAATAAGTAGTTTGGCCAGTAGAGCGCACCACCAACACTCAACCTACTACATATAACATTTAAAATTCAACGCCACAAATTCTGCACAACTTTTCAAAATTAATTTTTTTGGAAAAATGTTTACAATAAAAGTTGTAACACTTAATATGGCGCTGTTGGTAGTCTAAGTTTATTGAAAATCTTTTGAGTCGTTTTCTAGAAAATCGCAAAAAAAAGAATCCATTCATTTAAAATGGTACTTCCGGTTGAGGAATTTTAACAGATTATTATTTGTCGGCTCCCATAATGATGTTCAAGTGGAATGTCAAATTTAAATAATTTTGCGATTTTTTTGCTTTTGAGCAATACTGTTCATACACATCTTAAGCTACATACCATACACACTCGCGGACACACATAAACAGATCATTTTCTGGAAGCCATTTTTTGGACTCTGAAGGCCACATATGCAACTTTACTTACTTTACTTCGGCATGGGGGGCCTTGGCTTCCCTCACTACATTTCTCCATTCGCTCCTTTCCCATGGTTGCTCCTGCCATGTAGAAATCCCCGTACTATTCAAGTCCTTCACCACATCTTGCAGCCAGTGGGTCGTCCTGTTTGTACAATTGAGTACCCTGCGCTGCACCCTGTCTCCCGCCCAACATACGCTCTATATGACCCAGCCATTCTAAATGTCTTGATATTAACTATCTTACAATATCCTCGTTGCCATAAAGCTCTTCTAGTTCTTTATTTTTTTAATTTTCTAGATCCCTCCTTCATTGTTTGGATCATAAATCCTTCTCAGTATTTTTGTTTTCAAAAATTCTTTTATTTATTTCAAAGGATATTTTATTTTCGGTAGATACTTTTTATCGTGGATTTGATATGATCGCAATATTACAGTCCTAAAAGAAATCGCTTTCATTACCAATAAAATATTGGAAGAAAAATGTGGTATGGAAACTCTCACGCTTTTTGTTCAAAATCTTTTTTCAAAAATGAATTTTTTAATAAATTTTTAGTTTTCCTTAATGTTAGACAAAAATAAAGATGATGAGGAATAGCAACTTCTCACTTGTTGGCTTTTAGGATATGAATAAGTAAGTGAATTTGGTCTTGTTACTCGCTAACTTACTGAAGTTTAAAGTTGAGATTTTAGTGAGAAGCTTATTTTATATATATATACACCCCCCTTATTTCATGAAATAGATTTGTTCAGGCTGTTGGAGAATGAAGAACGTTTACGAGAAAAAGTCAGAAAAACAGCACTAACATCACATAGGTGATGGCAACACAGTACTCAAGAGAAACTTTTGAAGGCAATCTTAATCCAGCAGCTACCCCTCCCTCAAAAATCCAAAAATAATTATGCTTTTCTGAAAACAAAAAAATAAATAAATGTGAAATAGGCCTTTGTGGCTGGCCAATAAGTATGCAAGTTTTGAAGAAAATCTTTATAGCTTTATTTACTGTTTCCGATTGAAGTTTTTTTTTTTTAGCATTAAAATTTTTAAATAATTGAGGATAGCATTACAGCATAATTATGATGAAATTCAAAAGGAAGTACTGACGGCCTCTACCAGGAGGTCATAGGATTTTTTTTTATAAAAAAATTTATAATACACAATTTTATATCGGAAATTGGAAGGAAATATTACAATTCAAAAAAAGAAAAGAAGAAATGTATATTTTCTAGCTCACTGGTATTTTTCCATGAGGACGCTGCACATATACACATATATTGTGAAAAGCCTTAGGCATTTTCATTTGCACACAACTATTGATGTTACCAAGGTAACTGGGTGCTAGTTGAACTCACTAGGAAAATCTAACAATTTTTTTTTTTTTTGTTTACCTGATCGTATTTATGAATTTGTATTTGTCTCAATTACAATTATTCTTATTCATTTAGTAATATTTAATGTTAATTTGTATTATCCTAAAAAAACAACAATTCCTAAAAAATGGAATTTTCTTTGTAAAGTAAGCAACAAAAATTATTAGAGAAAATAAAAAAGTCAGAGAAAGAGAGAAAGTTATAATTACATTATGACTTTTGTCATACACAACTTACTTTTAATATTGAAACATTGTCATATTTTTGTTAGTATTTTTTCCCTGATATCTTAAGACTAAATTTTTTATTCTAGTATCTTTTAACTGATAATCTGATGACTGCCTCAAGATTTACTCGAAGAGAACTTAGAAGAAATGAAGCAGACAAAAATTACAATATAATTATAATGAACAATATCTTGTCTCTATGTTTCAAAAATCGAAACTATACGAGTTTTGACAATCTATTTCAGGATATTGTAACACTGATAATAATTCAGACTGTATCAACTGTATACTAAATTTTATAATATTAAATTAAAATCTATAAAAAGGTTATTGTAATTTTATGTGAAACACATCACATTCATTCTAAATACAGTTAATACCATTATGAAATTGTCAATTTTCATTAAACTTGACAAGTTTTATTCGTTTGTTCTAACAAAAATATATAGAGCTATTGTAGCTAATCTGCACCTACACCTAGTAGCTGAATTATTGCATTATAGTCCATAAGAAAGCACTAATAATATTGAACAAACAAAGTAACGTTTCCAATTTAACATCCCAGTACTCTCAGGATGCCCTAAAATCAAGTTTTTCTAGGAAAAATATTTCCATTGAGAGTGATAGTTTTATATATCTGTGCAGTAAGCATTCAAAATTTAAAGAAAATCATTGTAGCCTGTAACAGCAACCAAAGAGAGTAAAGAGAAGAGAAACAAACCCGAACTCTCTCGGACTGGAGTGGGAGAAACTGTATAAATACAGTTCAGGACAGTTCGATACAGTTCAATATAGTTCTCTGTAATGCATCATCTCGCCAGTCACTTCAGGTCATTTTCATACCGCTCTACCTTAAACATTCTCTATTGTAGAGCCCGGGCAGACTACATCTCTTTATTATTATACATAGTTAACCAGTTTAACCAAGTCTTCTTAATTCATCAACCAGACCTAACACATCCATGGCAGCGCTTTTCGAATCCTGTTTCAGCTTTCGAAGAAAAAAGGTAAGTCATTTTTTTTTTTCACTTTTACATATTTACAATTTTGCATTTTATTTTTTAAGATTTAATCCAACAGTTATTTCAATATTTATTTAATTCTTTTGTACCTTATCGACTTTTTTCATTTATGAAAAGAGCCGATATCATCAACATACTAAAAGAACATAATCTCCCAATAGGCGGTCATTTATTACTTTTAAAAGAACGCTTATCAAAAATCAATAAAATGGCAACTTATACAATTTATGGTCAGCAAAAAACTGCCGATGAGGGAATCGTGTATCTTTTAAATAAGTGCAATACTCAAAATCCCGTGAATACTAGAAATCTACAAATGATAAATAATTTACCTATATTCCATGGATTGCACAACAATGATATTTCGAGCTTCATAGACCAACTTAATAATTACAGTGTCTTGATGTAACAGCAACGAAAGAGAGATCAGCAACCAAAGAGAGTAAAGAGAAGAGAAACAAACCCAACCACTCTCTCGGACTGGAGTGGGAGAAACTGTATACAACTGTATAAATTCAGATCAGGACAATTCTATACAGTTCAATATAGTTCACTATAGTTCATCATCTCGCCAGTCACTTCAGGTCATTTTCATACCACTCTACCTTAACCATTCTCTATTGTTAAGTCCAGGCAGACTGTGTCTCTTTATATTATCATTATACATAATTAACCAGTTTAACCAAGTCTTCTTAATTCATCAATCAGACCTAAATTCTCTGCACCTTCCACCTAACACATCCATTATATAGCCGTTTACGAGAATATTCTAGACCTCCCCCCAAAAAAACCTGTTTTGTTAATTCGTAATTGCGGTTAACCAATTTACATCAACAATTTGGAATTCTAGCAATACTTTTAATGTACCATCATAATGCTGCCCCCCCCCAAACTAAAAAAAAAAAAAATCAATTTTCCAGAGAAAAATGCTACAAATAAAAGTGATTGGCATTTATGTGTTGTACAGAGTAAAATTATACGAACCTATAAGAAGTTTAAAGAAAAATTGTTGGAGCCAAATTTTAAGAAAATCCTCCAAAAATAAAAAATAAATACTATACTATTCAGTAAAGTCCTACTTCCGGTTTTTAAACGAAATATAAAATTTGAATTTTCTGGAATTTTTGTTTTTGAAATATTTTGTTTACACATACGTGCATGCTCGCAATACTATCTGTTACAGACCGAAACTTTTGGTGATTTTTGGTTAATACCAGAATTTTGGTGAAAGTTACATGCCCCGCCCCCCAAAAAAGAAAATATAAAATTTAATTATTTTTTTCAATTACTTAATAACAGTATTAAAAAAAAAAAATATCAATAATTGAGTTGTTATTATTATAAAACTTAGGATCATATTAGACTAAAAATAACCTAACCATTTACTAAATCACCACGTTAATATAGACATCAAGTAGAATAGAATGAATGGTAATTTTGTTGGAGAACAGGGTAGGTATACACAGTCTGGGACCTGGTAGATGTTAAACATTATAAACCATCGTGTTCAAACTTGTAAAATAGCGTGTCACACGATTGTTAAAATAGAGAAAATGCAAAAAAAAAAAAGGAAAAATGTAGAAAATGGCCTTGAACTTGTTTTTCTTTCACTATTTTTATTGGCAGTAATAGTACAACTCAAATGTAATACACATAATAAATTAGAAAATAAAGGTTTTCAATTATAATCAATGAGTTTTAATTTCACTTAATTACATATATTGTACCTGGTATACGTAGACTTATAAGACATATGTATCGGAGCCAGTCTATATAATATTAAGTAATAATTATAGTATATAGCAATAACTAATGTCGTAGTTCGGTCGTACAAAAGAACTCTTTTTTAATTTTTTACCGACGTTTCGGCAAATTTATTGCCTTCTTCAGGGTCTGTACAAAGGTTTTAATACAAATCAATAAAAAATAGAAACAGCATAAAATATGAACTTAAAATAAATATTTTCAGAATAAACATTTTTTAAAATAAACTATATAATCTAAATAAAGAGTATGATATATATCACACATTTAAATTTATTTTAAACTATTGTTGTAGAACAGATCAATATTAAACTAAATCACAACTAATAAAACTTTGACAATATGTGGCATATATAAGAGTAAAGTATGGAAATAACTTAGGAAATGTACTTACAAAAATTTTCAGTTAGAATTCCAGTAGTAATTAATCTAGTTTAACCTGTGACATACCATCACAAGTGTTACGGACATTGGATGGGTCAAGGTTTATAAAGGGCTAGGAGAGCGGATGGGAAAACCGTGTCTTAGTCTGTATGTTGTTTTGGAGGAGAGATAGGTTTTTGGTGTCTGTTCTAAAATTGATAGATAATTTATCTTTTTTAATATGAATCATTTCCAATATATTTCTTTTTTTTATTATTGTTGATGGAGAGAATTTTGGTGTTTTCTATGTCAAATTCATGTTTGTATTGTATGCAGTGTTTCGTTAGTGCTGTAGTCATGTCAGTCGGTTTTTTAGTTTTACAGTCGTATTTATGTTGGTACAGTCTATTTTTTAAATATTGAGATGTTTGTCCTATGTATGTAGCTGGGCATTGTAAACAATTTATTTTATAAATTATATCTGATAATAAAGTTGTGGGTGTGGGGTCTTTTAGTTTAGAAAAGAGTTTTTTTAGAGGATTGGAGTTTTTGTGAGCAATGGAAAGGTTATATTTCTTGAAAATTTTAGCTATTTTTTCTGATAGACCTTCTATGTATGGGATTAGAGATATAGGATATTGGAAGTTGCTGTGATGGCGTAGAGGGAGTCAGGTTGATCATATTATCTGTGGATCGTTGATATAATATTTTTTGTACTATATGGAGAGGATAGCCATTATTTTTAAATATCTTAGATAATTTTAACTTGTTCTCATCATGGAAACTGGGATGGCTAAGATGAAGTACACGTTTGGTAAAGGATTTAACAAAGTTGATTTTCTGGTTATATGGATGATTGGAAAGGAAATGGAGGAATCTGTCAGAACGTATGGATTTCATTAACCAATTGGTAATAAGAGAACCATTTTCTTCACGGATAATCGTCATGTCTAAAAAATTAATTTTATTATCTATTTCTACTTCGTGGTAAATTGTAAACGGGATGGTATGATTAAAGGTATTCAGGATGGTATGGATATGTTCTTTAGGGACAGCGGTTAAACAATCATCAACATATTTGAAGAAAAAAGGAATTGTAAAGGGTAGTTTTTGAATAGAATTTTGAATTAATTCAGACATGATGATATCCGCAAGAATAGGTCCTAGGCTACTTCCCATGGCTGTGCCAAAGATTTGTTGGTAAAAGTGTTCATTGTATTGAAAATATCCTGATTTACAGCAATGAGATAACAGAGATATGAATTTTTGAAGAGGGATATTAGTTTTATTCTCTACAAGATAAAAATTCCTTTTTATGATTTCTATCGTTTCTTCAATGGGAACATTCGTAACTAACACAAAAAACGGCAATAATTAATATTATTGATTTTGATAGCTCTTTTTTGAATTCGACTAACTAGCTTTAAAAAGGCTAAAATATTCAGTTTGAGATGATTTTGTAAAAGAGAAGAGCTTGACACAACCTGTTTATAGATTTCAAAGCCGCTTATGACTTACTTAACAGGTGAGAATTCTACAAAGCTGTGATAGAGACGAAGCTGATAAGTCTAATGGCGATCTTCATGTCAAATGTTTCCTGCGTTGTGCAGATTGGCGAACACCTCTCCACGATCTGGGCGGGACAGGATTGTCGAGCTACCATGGACAACTCCACAATATTCAGCCGTTTGGATGAGCTGGATGGGTTGTCAGGTTGTACATTCATCACAACGGTCTGGACAGGGTTAATATATGAGCTGTGGCGTGATATCTCATGGACCTCTTTCAGATATCTGGTTGGATACCGTTACTTGGGCGTTCTGGTTTAAGCAAACATCTTTACCCATGCTAGATCCCTTTTGCAGAGTTTTTAGATAAAGGGGAAAAAACACCCATCGATCTTATGGCAGATTGCCTGTGTTGTGAGGAGTTTAGATTCAGGGCAGTCCTTGTTGGAACAGAATGACTGTTTATGCAAGTGTTTAGGTATTTCCCCTTAAGCTCATTGCTCGTTTTATTCGGACTATTATAAATCACAAGAGGCTTAGGTCTGGATATGGATTTTCGTTTGATAAATTTTGGTTTGTTGTTATTATTCATTGGGATAATTATGAGGGCCCACAGAAGTTTTGAGTAGCCTAGGGCTTAGTCGTTTCCCACAATCGAATTATAATAATTGGCTTAACTTTAAACTGAGTTGTAATTCAGTAAGTTTAGCTGGAGATAGAAGAGCTTGCTGTCATACAAAGTAGTGATCCTCAGATAGACTTTATATCCGAAAAACCCAAATGTAATTCTCACCACTTAAATAAGAGAAAGTTATGTGAGTTTGTCATACTTTTTCCTAAAAATACATATGTACTTACGGTGAATGCTAATATCACACAATCTGAGCCGGTCGCCTTGCTTCCTCAGACAACAATAGGAGAAGTAAGTGTCCAAATTAGAAACAATATTTTTTCCGGACTTCATGAAACGATTAAAGTTTTGGTTAACAATTCTTCAGCGTGGTTGATTTCAGAGGCGTTAAAAGAAAATTAATGGATATACTTTTTTAAAAAAAAGGTTTATCTTTTCCATTTGTTCTAGAGTTAAAGAAAATGAAAATGAAAACTAACAAGGTGTAATATTATAGGAGGAAATACTTGGGAAAACAAATGTAACGAAATTTACAATACAAGACATATTGGTGCTAAATAAGGAAAACCGTTGGGTGGTAAAGAAAGAGGGAAGAGTTAGGATGAGTGAGTGGGGAAAAAAAAGAAGTCACTAGGAACTGTTTAGTAGAGGGACCAACCTCTACGAGAACGTACTGGGAAGGAAGGAAGAGTCAAGTTCTCCCCAGGGGTAAAGAGAGGCGAGCCGCTAGAGCGTGGCAAATAAATGGCTCTCAATAAATTCCCTTTTATTTGGGTCGTGTACACAAAACAAGGGGCGGGTTCGGGAAAGTGTACGGCTCTAGGAGACAGAGTGGCACGGGCCCCCTTCAAGTTTCAAATTAAGAACAAGGGGAGGGGCATCCCATGCCCATAATACTCTCTTCCTCTCTCTCAACCAACAACCCGGACGTTTTGTCTCTCTCACTCTCTTTCTCACCCACACTCTCCGGACGTCACCCGAAAACATTGATGGCTTTACCCTTCCTACTTCTTGGTCAAAGCACTCTTCGGCTAGCCTCCATATACCTATTCTCACACCTAAAACAAACAAGTTATTAAATTTGAACCTTAAAACCAATTGGTAAAGAACTGTAGTAACATTTCCCGCCGTATCTTGAGAATGACAAGTACGTTTTTTTGTCTCCTTTCTCTTTAATAAACCTTTCTCTTCCTTTCATCTTCCTGACCCTCCATCATGCTTTCTTTCTTACTTTCTTTCTCCATCCATCACCAACCCCTGGTTATAGACAGATAAACTAACATAAAGGGAAAAGTAAATATTCTCGCTAAATTATATATTCTAAAAGCACAACCATTTACATTATCAAAACCCTAAAGCAACAAAAGTATTAGGCAAGTTTGTTGAGCTGTATATGTTATTCAACGGAAATGAAATGTAATTAATAATTAATTAGATTTGAAGACAAACATTGTCAAAACATCGTTTTAGATGGGGGGGATGCAGATAAACCATTTGGCAGAATAAGGTACTTCTTTAAAAGGTTTGTCACTTTGCTTGCGCCCCCCCCCCCACTCGCTCGTAAATAAGTTCTTATTGTTCAAAGCCTTTATATAAATACGCTATTAGAATTAATATTGATGTTAATTATATAAAGGCAAGCATGAAACACCTTCGCGAGCCTTGTTTCCGTTTATTACAAGAATTATAATTAAGTTTTATGACTAATAATTAATTAAATTCTTCCTTTTGAAACATGCTTTGCTAAATAAATACTAAACTTAAGTATAAGAAGCAACATTAAGCAGCACTAGGTACTTGAAGTTTTCGCTGGAAATACATGTTCCGCCTTTCTACCACTAAGTTTTCTAACAATTTCTTTCATTATCTGGAGAATCCAGTAAACACCTTCAGGTTGTTTTTCGGTTAATTTTACAAACAACTTGGTGCAATAATAAAAACATGTTTTTACACCCTCTTACTGTTCTATGCGAGAATATATGGCGTTTTTGCCTAAATTTTTCAAAATGAATTTTCCCTGAATATGGAAAAAAGTGGTTTTTAGAAAATCAGTTCTGTATATGTGTTTGGTTGTAGAAAATCGGTAAACCGAAAGCACGACTTTACAGGTAAGATTTTCTGAAATAATTTATGTAGTAATTAGTTTTTGGACTGGATCTTGAAAGTGTAGATAAAATTTCTGATGATGCCTTTGCTTTTCTAGCTTATTATCGCAAAATTTATCGAACATATTGCAAAGTTCGGAATGGAAGTGAGCCTGGTTAGAATAAAAAATTCCAGGACTGAATATAAAAGAAAGAAATTTTATTATCAAAAAGATAAAAAATAAACTAAAGAAAGTAAAAAAAAAAAAACAAAATAAAATTTCTTATTTAAAAAAAAAAAAAAGACGAAATTAGACTCTCTTGTATTATGTTGTTTTTCTGTTATTTTGTTTTTTAGTCTAACTGTTGCCAAGGTAAAATACAGCCTTGGTAAATACAATAACATTACATGAAAGCCTGTTACCATAATTGTAACATCATCACGCTTGTAACTAACAATCAAAGCAATAACAAACAAAAATAAAAACGAAAAAATAAAAGACGGATAGAGAAAGAAAAAAAGAAAAATGACAGAACAAATAAAAGAGGGCAAAATTAGTGTTTCATCACAAAGATAGGAGATATAGGTCATCCTGATATTGTCGTCGGCTTGCCTGATTTAAAGCAATTGTCCGTCTTATAATGGTATTATTAGCCATAACAATAGTGTTATTATGTAATATACTATAATATAATATGTAGGTATGAATATATACATATATAAGCTTTAGAATAAAATAATGTAATAATCGTAATAATCCTATAATACTGATTGATGTTATCTAAAGTTTTTTCGTAGTTAAATCGAACTACGAATGTTGAAAAACAAATTTTACCATGCTTTGATCAACCATAATTATAAAACACTACTTCAAAAAAAGCTTTACAATACAAATAGTGATTGCAAATAAAAAACTAAGTACTTTGGAACCGTGGGAGTGATTATTGTGAAATCGAAGTTTGTATTCCCTATCTGCCATCTATTCCACTATATTTCTGATTAATATTTTTCCTAGATCAAAATTTTTTACATAACCAAATCGGCAAAATATATATAGAGATGTGAATAAAAATAAAATCTGAAGTGATATAATTTATACGTCTTTGTTTATGGCAATTATTAATAATGACAATCATTGATAAATTAACTCAGTCGGGCTTGACTTGCGTATAAATAAATACAGTTAGTGGGGATTATACTTGTTTACTTACGTGTGACATATAAACAGCCCCCCTCCGTCTCAACATATTATTAAAATTTGTAACTATAATTTATATTTAAGTCTAATTCAAGCGTCTCCCATAATTGTTCTAAAATGTTTCAAACAAATTCAAACAAAGCAGCATTATTCAAGTTTAAAGAAATTTGACCTAGTCCTTTTCAACAAAATTCCAAAAAACCACTTCTGATTAATAGATTTTTCTTCAAATTTAATTTTTTTTTTATGCAATGCTTTTTATGTTAACAAATATTAGTTATAGTGGAGGGTGAAATCATACATTATAGTAAAATGGCACTTTGGATGAAAGCTTAGCTCCCAGATAACACTACAAAAAAATTCATTTTCCTAGGAAAAAGTTTCAAATAAAAGCAATACATTCTTTTATAGCTAGTAGATTAGATTGGTAAAATAGGTAGGCGGGCCTCATTCCATGGCGACCTACAATAAGAGATCTATTGTGGATCCCCTAAAATTATAGCAATCCTTCAGCTTCGCCCTATTAATCAAGCCTAACAAAGCTATGAGTGGCTCCATCATGGAGCTCGTAGCTTCGGAATTGCTTGTCCACAGTTGTAGAAATCTTGTCTTAGTTTGGCAGGCACACTCACAAAGAATGTGTACCAGGGTTTTCTCCTCGAACCTGCGTAACGCGTTATCTGCCAGTAATAATTGGTGCATGTCCTATTCAGCCTACAATGCCTTGTTAATAGACCCACTATTAGCCTTATGTTCTTTCGGCTATGGCTCAGTAGGTCCCTGGTAAATTTAGGCAAATATCTCTTAATGAACGCAGTTTAACATGCCTCTGTTTTGTTGATCTAATCTAATCTGACTAGTATATGAAATTTAAAGAAAACTTTTTAGAACTGTTTTAAAGAATTATTCGAAATATTATTAAAAAAAAAAAAACTGGTGTACAACACTCACACAACCTTTTCTTACTACAGTTTACAAAATTATAATTGACTTCTATATTCATAGTTAGTATAGCAAATTTACTGAAATTCGTCGGTGATTTTATGGACAAAAATCGCAAAACTGAAAAAAAAAACTGTTCAATAAAAACGCACTTCCGGTTTAGTCATTTTCTTGAAACTCGGAAGTTTGGCAGTCTAATTAATTCTAATTAATTTTGTTGTAGATGGTAGAGCTGTATAATCAACTACGTTAGCACTTTAGAGGAAAACATAACCCCGTCCTCAACTAAAAGCTCCAACATGGCCCCAAACATATCATTGAAGAAAACTAAACATCTGTAAAGAATAATTAAGAATGGTGAAGAATGTTTATTATCATTTATAACTCTGTAAACTTACAGTAAGAGAAATTGGTCTGAATATTTTACACCAAAATGTTTTTTTTCTTTCTGCTTGATAAAAAAATCAATTGAATACCACGGCTGATCATGAAGGCAGTTGAACTTCCTGTAAATTTACTGGATCGCCATTGTATTATATAGAGTAAACGAACGAATCCGAGAGGAATAAAAAAATAATCAAAAGCGTGTAACATGTAACAACACATGTAAACACAAATAAAAACAACAAAATTATTTAAACAATTCTCTGATTACAGAAAAAGCTCGGTCTACAATATTAGAGAGACGGGAGAGAGAGAGAAAGTGAGAAAAAAGATTAATTCATACATAAACAAATCAGTGGAAAAGAAGAATAGCAATCATTCTTCATTGTTCCCCTAATAATTTATTCAGCAAACAATTACGCCTTAAACCAAAAAAAAATAGCGAAAAAAAGAAAGAGAAAAATATCCTTAACTTTATCATTGAATTTTTTAAAATGATTCAACAGAAGTTGGAGAAACTTACTGAAGAGAAAACATTGAGAAAGGGAATGGTGAATATACATGGGAAGCTGTAGGTTGTCCCTTTGATATTTGAAACACTAGCACACTCTCCCGGGAGCCGGCATGCATTCTACAAATGTAATATGCAATGAGATAAGACTATCTGTAAGAAGTGAATGATTTAAGGAGTTTTCAGGTTATATGTCAGTATTATTAGACACTTTATAAGTCAAAAAAAATAGATTTCAACATCGCACATACACCTCGCCTTGAACCGCCGCCCCCAGTCTTTTATACATATATAAAGTGGATAAATCAGAAGGTTGTTTAATTTTATATAAGATTTATTTTATACAGATATATATATATATATATATAGACAAACAAACACATACTGAGGTTTAGTCATGAAGTGTATATATATATATATATATATATGTGGCAAAGAAGAGAAGAGCATACGAACAGAATCCAAGATTGAAATTAATGTTGTATGAGCAAAAGAAGTGGTTTCAGGCTGGAACTTTGGAGTAGTGAGGGGGTGGGGAGCACCTGGCGATATAACAAGCAAAGGAGGGTGAGTGGGAGAATGGAAAAGTGTAGCTACTATTTCAATTTATACGTGAGCTGTGGAGGTATATAAGCTAAACTAGAGTAGCTCTACACATAGTGGGTAAGTATTAGATATAGGTGAACCAAAGAGTAGCTTCTGGCCAGGCCAACTGATTTCCCAAACCACTCATGTGTTTCCTGTTTACCCCACTCCCTTTTTTTTTCCTATCAGGATTTCTCTTTTACTCTCTCACTCTCTCTCTGTTTCTCTCAGTATACCATCTTTCTACTATAGTCACAAAGAGAAAAAGATATTTCCACACAAAACTGTTTCTTCTTTGCTTTATATTATGATAGTAGGAAAGCAACAGCAGTATAAAAAAAAGAAAAAGAAAAAAGAAGGATAAGAATAAGAAAAAGTCGATGATCAGAAATGGGTATGAGAGGTTAAAGAGGACGTGCTAGTACTGTGTCGCATTTGGAAATTGCTAAAAGAAATAAGTGGAAATATGGAAAGAGATACCTTGATGGTTGAAAAACTACCAAGGAGTAAAAGGTTTTCAGGGCTGGTGAAAGAAAAAGAAGTGAATTTCTCTTCAAGCGGTCATCCTCCTCGGACTCGCCCTCCCCACCGCGGCCCGGGGCCGGCACAGCAACTCTGATATATAACTTGTGATTCCACCTTCTTGTAGAGGAAAGCTTCGTCTCATAGTGGGCAGCCGTACTCAAAAACTCTCACCCTAGTTGTGTTAGAGAGGAGAGGGGGCGAGAGAAGGAAAGAGAGAAAGAGACTCTTGACGTTTCCTGATGGATCGACGTCCACCTGCTGTGGGGCCCCATATCATACCCCTCCATCCTTGGAAACGATACCTCTTCACTATTACTTACAAATAGACGTCCATCGTCTATACTACTTTCTTACCAAATACTTGCTCCCCTACTACCTTTTACTTACCAAGCTCCTGGCTACCAATACCATTCAACTAAAGTCATCTACCCTTCTTTACTTCGTTCTTATATTATCCTCCGCTCTCTCTATGGGCGAAGACCGAAAACTTACTTTATTGCTTTCAGCCTTGGACTCCTGGTCAATACACATCAATCACAAGACAGTGTCGGTTTCCTCCGCATCCACACCTCTGTTCTTACTCTTTTCGTTCACATCGCCCTTTACCCCTATATCACTTTCGCTTTTTACCTAATGGCTATATAGATCCAAGTGGCTACATAGGATGACACTCTTCGTCTTTACTTCTTTTATATTTCTTCTACCCTCACAATAAATTTCTTTAGAAAATAAAGCTCAGGGTATTCAACTAAGTTAAACATTATCATTTAAAGGCAATTTAGTTAAAGTTTTAATTGTAAAAATTGATCCTGTTCCGCACATTGTCTCAAAACGTTGATCGCCTAAGTTGACCACCAATCACGGGCACCCTAAATGAGTGTTGTTCGAAGTCATTAATCCTAAATGGGAAATAGAGCGTGGTTTCGAGCAAAATATCTTTGAAAGCTTGTCATAAATTAAAGTCCGAATATTTTTACTTCCTCTTACTCATCATCTAAGAGGAAGTATTGCGATCGTGCCGGATTTTCGAAATTGAGTTATCACCGGAAATACATGTTTTGGGGTCCCCTGAATGTGTGTGTGTGTGTGTGTGTGTGTGTGTGTATGTGTGTGTGTGTGTGTGTGTGTGTATGTGTGTGTGTGTGTGTGTATGGTAACAAAATATCTCATAAGTGAAAAGTCGGAGGATTCTCAAACTCAGTATTCCTTTGAACACTACTACCGCATCAGACACGACGATTTTGGCAAAGGCAAAATACACCAATCGGAAGAGCAATTTTTGTATTGGGCGAAACCCCGGAAATTATCAGATTTCCATAAAGGATACGTCCATAGTATTGGGCTTCTAATATATATCTAGAAACGAACGAATCTTTCCTTCGATATAATTATTAGTTTAATCTCGAGCAATTATTTGATGCGATTTTGCCTCCAACAAGTTTTGTGTATTCGCTAAAATTCAGAGAGGGAATTTGCATTCACGATTATTAAAAAGAAAAAATTATATTGTTATGATGATTTTTATAGGGGGAGCGTAATTTTTTTTTTTTGTTATTTTGTATAGGTGCGCAACAGCTGAGGTCCTTTGCACCTATTGCACCTACTCTTTTTCTTGTAATTTCATTTTTTTTTTTTTTTTTTTTTAATGGTAACTTATCTACATTGCACTATTAAAATTTTAAAAACCTGATCACTACACTTCATTCGTACCAACTCGATTGCACTCTAAACCTATCTGATCCATACTAGCTAATAAATACATTCATCCAAATAAATACATTCACTCCATATAAAAGAAACCTAACCATACAAACTTATCATTCGCACCAACTTATATACATTATAGAGTAGAGTACTTGATATGCCTCTACTCCAGTTTACTCTAATCCTACTATTTACAATAAAAATATTTACAAATATAAGCTAATCTTCTTTATAAAAAGCAACCTACTATTTTAATTCAAAAAGAGCCACGGGGAGCGTGATGAAGCACAAATTACGAGATTCACGATTATAGTTCTTTAAATATCTAACTATCAACAAATGGCGATTATTTCTGTCCAAATCCTTTTATTGGACACACAATTTAATTTCACTTTTGCCGGAAATGTGATATTTTCGGGATTCTGGGAGCACTGCAAATTAAATTTTCCTAGTGGGCAAACTGATTTTCTCTGTGACATGCATACACTCATCACACTGTTTATCAAGGCACCCTGGAAATTGGTGGGGGAACGCCCTTTGGAACGGGGTCAATGATCAAAACAATGTCGCAGGTTTTCATGAAAAAAAAAAAATCACTGCAATAAGACTATGAGTTTATTTTTTAAAGATAGACAAATTAATCATCCTGAATTCACGAAGCGAAATGAGAAATGCCTCCTTTAGCCCATACCTTAAAAGCAAGACTAAATTCCATTTTAAGTGCCATTATATTTTAAAACGCCCTACTTAATATATAAAAGAAAAGCCAGCAAGTTATCTTTAAAGATAACATCACAGCAGAGAGAGAGTGAGAGAGAGAGAGTGAGAGGAAAAAGAAGATGGTAGGAAGAAGATGGTGGGGGTAAGAAAAATGAAAGGAAATTAGCAGAAAGAGAAAAAGTGAAGAAGTGAAAAAAGAAAGAGAAAGTTAGCAAAACAACAGTCTAACCAGGGAGCTTCCCCACTTTGTTACTTTCAAAAGCATGGGGTGTCGCATAGTTTTGGAAGAAGGGAAGGGTTTTAGATATCATTAGCACAATCTGGTGCAACTGTCGCCTGGCTTCCACTCTCTCTCTCTGACGCCCCCTCTCTCTTTCTTCCAGCCGCGCTTGTTTTGTTTTCGCACACCGTTCCATTACTTTCGCCTATATAAGCAATGTTTTTCAACTAAATTTTAATTAAAGATGAAAAACAGGGTAAAAAGACCCTAGACTAGAGTTGGGGGATGATACTGGTACGCTGACAATATACACAAATGTAATAACATTCACGCTGGGTCTGACTTCTGGTTTCCAAACCTGGTTTTGATTGCTCCCTTTGGTTGCTATATAGTTTTGATGGAAAAAAATTAAGAAAAAAAAAATCAAATATGAAACCTCCCCATAGCATTTTCTCATTTATTACTTTCTCTCAATTATTATTTCAATTCTATTTAATAAGTTTTCTTTAAACGTGAACAGTTTACAAAAAGGTTCAAGTTGGTTTGCATTAAAAATATAAAAATATGGGGCAAATTTTACTTTTTTTACCCAGCATCCATCCTCTCAACGCCCTCAGGGAAACTTAGAACTCTCAAAAATTAAAGTTACCCCCCCCCCCCCCCCAATATAAAATTCAAATAAAAAGTGACAATTCTATACCCATCCAGTAAGCATCCCAATTTAAAATTGATGGAATATATGGAATATATTACGAGAAAATTACAACAACAAAAAAAAAGACTCAGAAAACCAATTCTGAAGATTTGTATTTCCGGTTGATCAATTTTTGAAATTTGGAATTGCAGAATACTATTTATACAGGTTGTAGAATGATACATTTATAAAGTGAGATTTTAGAGGGGCTCTTAACATCACATCAACCTTCCCTAACATCCTATAGAACGGTAGAAAAAGCAATTTTCCTAGGGAAATGTTTCATACAATAGTGATAGGTATTTACGTATGTGGGTAGTTAATATATGAAGTTTAAAGAAAATCTTTAGAAACAGTTTATTTATTTATCTATTTTTTTTTTTGAGAAAACCTGAAAAAAAAAATTCAGTAAAGTCATGTTGATGTCAGGTTGATGGGTTTTGACCGAAACTTTCGTGTTAGTTATGGTGTCAAAATGCTATTCAATATTAAATTCGTCCATTATTTCATTTTTGTCATGCAGAACAAGTGGCCATGGTCAACTGTTGTGGTTGGTTCCTATAAATGTAGATCTGTGGCTATACTTTGAAACTTTTTTCCCGGTAAAATTCATTTAAGAACGGTTTAAGAAAGGTGGGGGTTAAGTTTTCCATTCAAGTACCATTTCAGTTTATTGTACTATTCCACCCACCCACTAATCGCTTCATTGAAAGTGCATCTTTACTGTGCAGTTTTCATAAATTATTTTGCGACTTTTTCCATAAATATAACGACGGATTTTATTAAAAACTTGGTATACTAACTACATACACAGAACTATCGCCATGGTAAACTTGGTACATACACAGAACCATTGTTTGAAATAGTATTCGGGGGAAATTGATTTTAGAGCGATTTTGTGAGGACCGGAACGGCTTCAATTCTCTCAAAAAATAGTGAAAACTAATAAACATTTAGTAAAAATGATAAGTTTGAAGAAAAATAAACTTGAGTTTCCATGTTGAGATCGCATGTCAGTGGCTTGCAGCTTATATTGCGATAGGCCTCTTCAGGATCGTTACACCTTGAAAGCTAATGGAGCACATTGGTCTATGTATATCACTAAGATGTAAATATGACACCTTTCAAGGCGTAACGACCCTGAAGAGGCTCATGGGCGAAACGTTGGTTTTTCTAGCAAACCACTGACACAGTCTTAACTGGGAAACTCAAGTGATTTTCATGTAAATGGCCGCCGAAACCAAAAAGATCAGTTTCAAGGAAGTTTATTAATGATAATTATGTAAATTATATTTTATTTATTTATTTAATTTTTTGCCTGTGTACATAAATACAATATAAAAGGCACCTCAAACATAAGAAAACCAATAACAGCTATATGCCACTAATACTAGAATAACGGACTTCGCACTGTGTATTAAAACTAACGTTATATTATATATTAAAACTTTCAGTCTTATTTGAAATGTTCATCACTCCACTCTGCATTTATAAATTCTTTTATGTCATAAAAACATATAGTAAGAGAGAATCGTGTGCGTGTTTCATATTAGATTTTTACTTTCTCTTAGTAAGAGGAAATACTGTGATCCTATCAAACTTTCTATATCGAGTTTTCACCGGAAATACCCGTTTTGAGGTCCCCTGAGTAAAAAAAAAGTGGTTTTTAGCAAATGGTCTGTGTATGTATGTGAACAGCATAGCTCAAAATCGCAGAAAGTTCAAATGTGATATTCCGTTTGGGTATCACCAAGGGGTCCCAAGACGTGATAGATACGTTATCTATCAAAATTCCTCAACCGGAAATACCACTTTACTCAATGTTTTTTTTTCAATTTTTTGCAATTTTCTCGAAAAAATGGCCTCCAACGATTTTCTTTAAAATTGATATATCAACTACACATACAAAGATCTACAAATTTTATTTGTAACATTTATCCGGGAAAAATGCATTTAAGAGCTCTTATGGTGGGAAAAGGTGGGGTTAGGTTGTCCTCTAAAGGGCTATTCTATCAGCTAAATAATAATAATTACAATTAAATATGTTGTTGAAATTCCGAGTTTAACGAAGATCAGAAGACCGAAAGTGCGTTTTTACTGAAAAGTATTTCCCAGTTTTATACTATTTTCTCTAAAACGGATACAACGATTTTCTTTAAACTAATTATGTGAATTACACACCTAAAAATCTACAACTTTTATTTCAAACATTTCTACGGGTAAAATCATTTCAATTCCGAGTTTCAAGAAGATTAGTAAACCAGAAATATGCTTTTGCTGAACAGTTTTTTTTTCGGTTTTTGTTAATTTCTCCATAAAAACACGGACCGAATTTCATTAAATTTATTATACTAGCTATAAATTGTCAATTACAATTTTGAATAATGAAGTAAGAGAAAGTCGTGTGAGTGTTTCAGACTAGTTACTTTTATTCATTTTATTTTATAACAATGATTACTATAGTTTATTATATTATACAAAATAAATAAAATATTTAAAAGCCATCTGTTAATTAATATTAGGTGTAACAATTACAGGGAAGGAAAACGCCATTCCTTGCCTGTTCAATCATAGAATACCCCCATCATGAAGGGGTTGTGTTTAATCTAGTATGCAATTCTCCTACTCATCATAAACACAGTCCATGTATATGAGAGAAAGAGAGTGAGAGAGAGGAGAGAGGGAGTGAGTAAGTGAGAGAAATTCAAAATATGCGGGTGAGGGGTGAAAATGGAGTGAAATTAATTTCCTTCTCTATTTAACAGCTGTAGAGAGAATGGAGTTAATTACGTAGTCTGTAATATAATTAGCTACATTATATTCCTTATAGAATAATTACTGTTTCTATTCTCTACTACTAACAATGAAATAGTCTACTGTAATCATTTTTATTATCATTTTTTATGTTTTTTTGTGTTTTTTTTTTGTTTATTTTACTTTTTCGCAATGTTGATAATAAATAGAAAGTGCTGCGATCATGTCAAATTTTGCGATATCAAGTTTTCACCGGAAATAAAGTTTTGAGGTTTCCTGATAACGAAAAAAACAAATTTCAGCGAATGTTTTGTGTGTGTTTGTGTGTGTGCGTGTGTGTATTTGAACAAAATATCTCAAAAATGAAAAGTCTCAGGAAACTCAAACTTGAGGCACTAAGTTATTGAGGTCAAAATTCATCAACTAGAAATCACAAGTTTATTGATTTTTAATTTTTTTCAGATTTTTTGCTATTTTCATAAAATGACTTCAACGATTTTTTTTTCTTTAAGTTTCGTATACTACATTCACAGATTAATATCTATCACTTTTACCATGAAGGGAAGGGATTTCTTAAGTGGTTAGCTACTGGAGTCTCACGCGGAGGACCTGGGTTTGATTCCAGCTGTGCTACCCTTAGATTTTTTTCTTCCTAGAAGTCTCTACAGCTCACTACCCGGTGATGGACAGTGTTGTCTGTAACGAGAGAACACTGTCCGGAGGCTGGCAGTGCACAGAGTAGGCTTCGGGCGCCAATGTCCATAGATGGTGACGCGCCTTAAATAAATTTAAAAAAAAAAAAAAAAAGTTTACTTAAAAAATGTTCCCGGGAAAATTGCTTCTTTTTACTTTCTCTTACTCCTCCTAGTAAGAGGAAGTATTGTAATCGTGTCAAATTTTCGATAGTGAGGTTTCACCGGAAATATCCGTTTTGAGGTCCCCTGAGTCCAAAAAAATGGTTTTTAGCAAATGGTCTGTGTGTGTGTCTGTGTCTGTGTATATGTATGTGAACAGCATAGCTCAAAAACGAAAAATCGTAGAAAGTTCAAACTTGATATTCCGTTTATTTATCACCATGGGATCTGACAGTGGGTCATCTGCCAAAATTCCTCAACCGGAAGTACCACTTTACTAGTTGTTTTTTTTACGTTTTTGCGATTTACTCAAAAATGGCTC